>JALIZH010012591.1:0-79754 GCA_030522465.1 Rhipicephalus appendiculatus | reverse complement strand
GAGTGTGTCATGAACATGGCATGCAAGTCATGTTGCACATGAGATGTCATGACTTCCGTATTACCACTTGGCATTTATGTTCGTCATACAGTAACGTCACGCCATACCAAATTTGGTGTATATCAAGCTAGCGAAACGGCCGTCAGCGCGCCATGAGCGTGGCATGTAAATCATGTTGTATATGACATGCAGGTCATGATTTTCATATTACCACCTGTCATTTATGCTCGTCGTACAGTCACGTCCCTCAATACCAAATTTGGTGTATTTCAAGCTACCGAAACGGCCACGAGAGTGTCATGAGCGTGGCATGCAAGTCATGTTGCACATGACAGGTCATGATTTTCATATTACCGCTTGGCATTTATGTTCGTCATACAGTCACGTCACGAAATACCAAATTTGGTGTATATCAAGCTAGCGAAACGGCCGTCAGGGGCGCCATGAGCGTGGCATGTAAATCATGTTGTACATGACATGCACGTCATTATCTGCATATTACCACCTGTCATTTATGTTCGTCATACAGTCACGTCACTCAATCCCAAATTTGGTGTATATCAAGCTAACGAAACGGCCGCGAGCCGGCCATGAGCGTGGCATGTAAATCATACTTTTCATGACAAGTTAGTCATGATTTTCATGATATAACCAGCCATTTATGTTCGTCATACATTCATGTTATGCCATACCAAATTTGGTATAAATCCCATTAACGATACGGCCAGGAGAGCACAAAGTCGTAGGCGGCTAGATAGATAGATAGATAGATAGATAGATAGATACGCTCAAAGTCGCCGAAGTTCACTAAGAAATGCTTCGCATTTAATAATACCAACGCGCGAGTTATTCGAACCTTCTATTGATACTCTAAATGGGCTTTTAAGTGCGGAGCCCAGCTTGTCGTTCATTCATGCGTCTCATCTGGCGTGATCACGCTCGCAGTAAGGCGCTCAATACAGGTCATGACAAGGCCAGCAATGCTCAAAACCGGGTTAAAATGAACGATCAAGGTCTAAAATAATATAATTAAAACAAATAACTGAGAAGTTATTGTAATACTAACTAAAATCACCAAAAAATCACCAAATCACGGCGTTCGGCGCGCGTTTGCGGAACGCGCGCCGAACGCCGTGAGCGCCTTGCACCCCGTGCCGTTTATTTTTTTATTTTTTTATTTTTTTGGTTGTTGCGCCGGCGCCGCGAGGGAAGAGCGTCTACTGCTACCTTAGATAAAGCGCCCGTGCTGCGCTAGAATGATGGTTGTCATTTCACAATTCACGATGGTGAAAGTGAAGACGACCATTATAACCAGTTGTGCACAGAGCTTATTTCTTTTATTTATCCTCGAATTTCTGGTGCGCTAGAAGCAAACCGCTCGGCGTTCGGCGCGCACCGCGTTTCATTGTCTTTTTGAGCCGGCGACGCATCCAGGGAGCTTGAATGGCGAACGGGTGCCGGCCTAAGGAGCTTCGCTCCTAAAAACGCGCAAATACTGCGTGAGCACGCGAGGTGCGCCTTCAGTTCGTCTTTGCGGCATTGAATGTAATCAACAAAAAACCGGCAGATCCCACGCACTTTGGGAATCTATGTAATGCGAATCAGCCAGCAAGGAGCAAACCATGCTGTACATAACATCCATGTCATAATTTACATGTTAGAACCTGTCATTTATGTTCGTCATACAGCCACGTCACGGAATACCAGTTTTGGCGTAAATCAAGCTAGGTAAACGGCCCCGAGGACACCATGAGCATGGCATGCAAGTCATGCTGTACATGACATATCATGATTTCCAGACTACCACTTGTCATTTTTGTTCGTCATACAGTCACGTCACGCAATACCAATTTTGATGTATATCAAGCTAGCGAAACGGTCACGAGGACACCATGAGCATGGTATATAAATCACGTTGTACATGACATGCATGTCGAGATTTTCATGTTCCCACCTGCCATTTATGTTCGTCATACAGTCTGTGGAGATAGGTTTGCTACAGAAGCTTACTCTACGAAGCGACCGGGAAGGAACGCGACGCTCTCCACTGCCGTCGCGCGCAATGACGCCACGGACCGGGTTCGTCGACTCTCCGACACGGCCAAGAGATGGCACTCGATGCAGTTCGTCAACAAACACGGGTTTGTTAACCCAAGATGCAGCACAGTGAGACAATCACGGGATTGCGGCCCGTTAGGGTAACTCCGCAAGACCGATCGAGTACACTAGCCTGCGGTGCCAGGGTCACCACACAAAGGGGAAGCTATCCAAGCGCGCGAAAGAAATGTCGCCCGCTAAGGCAGAGCATGACTTCGACGTTGCAGGTGTGCGAGCATCTCTCTCGCGGCGATCAAACGTCTGACAGCAGCGAGCTCTTGAGGAAAGGGGGGATGTCACAGGCAGTGATGCCAATTTAGCGGATTTTCCGCTAAATCTGGCGGATTTTATTTGATTCTGACGGGAAAAAAATTGGTCTAGTGGCTAGCGGATTTTTTGACGGGCCATTTTCATACATAGCGGATTTCTGGCGGATGCCTCACGCAGTGGATGATTCAAAATCTTCGGAAACATTAACGAGAAACTTAGAATACCTAATCAGCGAAACGTACTACTGGTTGGCGCGATCCCCTGCCCTGTAAATTGCATACAAGAAGTTCCACGGTGTGATGAATTGCGGCGATGAACCACTGAAAATTTTGCAAGAGTGCATGATGCGCTGGCTATCCCTCGTCGAAATAGCTGTTTCAAGGAACGTAGACCAGTGGGCAGAGTTGAAGATGCATATGGAGATGGCGAGGCGCACTGAAAATTGCCACGCGGCAGAAGTGCCGTACGGTATGTACGAGAATCAGATCAATCTGGGGTACTTTCTTTTTTGAGACCGATTCTGACAGATGTTCAGAGGTTAACAAGGCATTCGAGGCGATAGATGTGGATTAAACAAACCTGCCGAAAGACCTCATGACTTTGCTTTCAAGATTGCTTCATAAAATCGGGATTCTGATAGAGAAGGTGGACGTTCAGATGTCCAGACGTGAGGACCACTTTAACCCCATGCCATATCTGGACTACTTCTTTGAGACGTACGTTGACAGCATGAACGCTGAGAAGACCGACGGGTTCTCTCTCGCAGATGAAGCTGTGATGCGAGAAAGATGCATAAGGTTTATCGCCATGCTAGTTGACCAAATCAGGCAGCGACTTCTCTTCATCACAGTTTTCCATAAGACATCACTTTTGTCGGTCGGAAACACTTTTTTCGTCATGAAAGAGCCATTGATTCATCTGCTGGAAGCAATGCCAGTGCCCCCGGAATCAATCGCAACGTTGAAAACCAGTGGTAAAAAATCGCCCTGCTGCGCTGTGAAACATTGGAATTATGCTGCACCAACTAGCCCAACGCCCAACCTTAGTGAAGATTTGTAACTTTTAGACTCATCTATGATGAGGTTGACGACAACCGTAACACTCAAGCCTCTAGCATTCTAGTTACACTCTTTGGAAGACTTTTTTATATGTTAGTTCAGCTGTCATAGTTTTGGGGAGCCTTTAAGAATGATAAAGGTTTTTATCATACGAAATTTCACTGTTTCTTTTTAATAAAGTAAGTCTTAGCGGAAAATTTAGCGGATATTTTTTTAGAATCTAGCGGAATCTGGCGGATTTCTTATTGCTTTCTAGCGGATTTCTCACGCCCATCGATGGCAACACTGGTCACAGGCGGCCAATGAAGGCGGGCGGGCGTGCACAGAGGCATGTTCTAGCATGTCGTGCGCCTGAGCCACGCGGGGCCGGCGCACGCGCTAGCAGGAAGCGAAGCGCTAAGGGGGGAGGGCGCTCTCGATTCCTGCAAGTCACGCAATACCAAATTTGGTGTATATCAAGCTAGCGAAACTTCCGCGAGTGTGTCATGAGCATGGCATGCAAGTTACGTGGGACACTTGACCATACTGCAGTCATGTGGATAGTTGACCATGGGACAGTTGACCATACTCCCGTAGCAGGGCACACTAGGGTACGTAGCACACTCACTCGTCGCCGATATTTATAGACACAGCCTTGCCTTTGTTGCTTTGTCGCAGGCACAAAATTATAACTGCGGAGGTGTTGAAGGCTGAGTTAAATTCCTGGAGATTCGTCATCCGCACTTTCTGGCCCAGCTTTGAGAGCGAAGCCTGACGAGAAGGACATCATGGGAAAAGCTGCAGAGTGAGTGAGAAGGAAGCGTAGTGTGACGAGTTGAGCCTGGTAGAGAACGTGTACCGACGTGGAGAGGTTGAAGCCGTCTAGAAAGGAGGATAGCTATGGCGGGAGCGAAGCAGGTGGTGTGGAGAGGAGGAGAAAGTAGGAGCGCTCCCTCCTCCTTTCCACACCTAGCATTCGTCCTGAAAATGTTCGCCTCACCTCGCCTCGTTCGTACCGATGCAGACCATGACGTTGGACCGAAGGCTACGGAGGCGGGGCTTCCGCACATTCGTGTTGCTCCGCAAGTAGTACAGCAGCTTGCGATTGCTTTCGGTTTTGCTCGCTGACGTCGTTAATACGGTTAAAAAGAACAGTGACTCAGAGCCGCAAACTGATGCCACCAAGATCAAACTGCCGGCCCATTCTATGGAATAAAGTCTTTTCTCTCTCTCTCAAAATTATGAATGAGAGAAACATTTCGATTGTTCAGTGTACATTTTAGCGTCCTATTTTGAGTGTATTTTTCTGGGAGAACTAAAGAGCGCATTTGCGGCCGCTCATTGACGTCACAGACGCCATGTTTCCTTGTAAAACGGCTGGGCTAAAAAAGTTGGTGCTGTTTAAGAAATGGGAAGAAAAGGAAAGCATTTTCGCAAGGCGAGCAATATCTGTATATTACCTACAACTTCCAGCAACTGTTTCAGTCTCATAATAAATAAAGCAGTATTTATTTCAGCAAGGCCAATAAGAAAACTATCAGTAAACTTCAGTACTATTTTTTTTGGGCCCGGTAGCAGGCATGCGCTTTGGTTCTGTAGCTTTCACAGTGCTGTCAAGAAAAGTTGTCGCCGAGTATAGCAATATGATGGCGCCAGCTCAGCTGCTTAACCAGCCTCCGCCAGCCTTCACGACGTCAAGTCAGTGACGTGGCTTGAAAATTTTCAGGAATTTGAGCGACCATCTCGCACGAAATTATGCACTGTCCTGAGTTAATAAACAGCCCTGACGTTTTAAGTAGCAAGCAGGCAAACAAGTCCCATGTCGTAACTATCCTAGCAAGCCAATTCGAAAAAGGCATCTTGCGCCCGTAAACTCTGCTGGTCTCCCACATTCGATGTTTGGCATGAGAGAGAGAGAGAGAACAAAACTTTATTTTCGCATAAGGCGGGGCATTGCAAATAGTCGGGCCCCTATTATAGGGCTCCGCTGGCCCTTGCCATCATCCCTGCCCGTTGGACCAGCCAAAGCTGATCCTCAAAGGCCGAGCTGGTTCCAATTTTTTTCGCAGGAGAGCAATCCGCCTCGCTGGCTTCCCACGTTCTTTTAGAGAGGGCTTTCATCCCGCGACGACAAAATAATTGAAAGAAGCCTTCATAGAAAGAGCTGGTTTGCATTATTGCACCGCCGGTGCAGCGCGCTCACGCGGTTCAGAAATGTTCTAATTCTGCAAGCCTGGGAGTTTTGCTTGTATAGAAAATTGATTAGTCGCGTGCTTAATATGCCTTAGCGATATTATTCCTGAATTTCGAAGAGAAGTGCCACAATACCGTATTTAATTGCGTCGATCATCCCGTGCTGTCTGTTCATTTGTTGAAAAGTCCTCGCTATGCGGATTTCAAGAAAAAAAATTGATGTTGACGCCATACTATTTCTGTTAAAATTTTCCGTGCTCAGCGCAAGCCGAATGTAGTTGGCAGACAATTTTGTCCATGCTTGCTTTTTATTGCCACTGCATCAAAATACATTCGCAAATTTTGAATTGTCTGACGTATTGACTCCAACTTAAAAGATGCGCGTGTCTCCGGGATCAAAGACTTAGTTATATAAATGCACACACTGAGCGATTCTTTATTTAAAGGGACCGACAACTGCCCAGAACATGAACTGAGATGACTCCACTGATGGAAAGATTGTGCGTCGCACTGACTCAAAGCAACCCTGTTTTTTTCGTGAGAGATGGATTTATATTTTTATTTCTTCATCGAAAGACGCGAAAAATGACCTTTGGCGCCTCTGGTGGCAAATACATGAACGAATCGATGTATCCTGTCAAGTGACCGTTGATTGCTGTAGACGGTTGAGGATCTTTTTGTTGGTACTGAAATATTGCTCGTTTCTTTATATTCAAAGATATAGATATTACTCCATAAAAATGTACACATAGGCATGCGCTAGTAGTATGCGTTAAAACGGCGCTGCCTTCGCGTGACGTAATGATACCATGCTCGTCAGCGCGTCTTGAGCAACTTTTCAGCGTGCTCATGCAACCGTGCACGCAGTTTTCAGGTCGCTAAGATCTTTGAGCGACATAATTTTTCTACATACACTTCGTCTCAGAAATGACGCGCACTGCTACTCGGCGTGATCGTGCATATGCGTAGTGCCGTTTTCGGTGACTTGGCTTGGCTCGTGTATCGAGAGAGTAACGACGCCGAGACAAGCTACCCATCACACAGGCGCAGGCAACCTTGGGCTCGGGCGCACACAACGCGGTATAAATACAGGGAAGGTGTATAATGCCACATCGTCTCATTGTAGCAGGTTGTTATTTTCAAAAATAGTTGAAAAGCTCGAAATAAAGGTGGTTAAGCGCAGTTACAGGAACTCCTGCGAAAGCAGAACGACGACAGCTTTCACACATCGCGAGAAGGGCTGGCGGCATCGCTATCAATTCTCAGCGTTGCTGGAGAAAAGGTACATGCGTGTTTAGAGCCTTTCAGATAGAAAAATACTGCTTGTAAAATGACTACGTGCTTTTGGGATTAACTACTGCAGCTACAAACACTGCGAAGGGTGAGCTTTCTGTCACGCCGTAAAAAAAATGGGTCGAGAAAAATCAGTTGTCGGTCCCTTTAACAGTACGTTATGTTGGGCCCGTTGAAAGACGTGGCGCAAAGTTACAAGCGAGATGAAACAAGACGAGACAGAAAGAACGCCTTGGCGTTCTTTCTGTCTCTTCTTGATTCTTTTTTCTCTGGGACGTTAATTTTTTTCGCGATGGTAGCTTGGGCAATACACAGCTTCTTGCGAAGGCGGACTGTGCCGCTTTGCCAGGGGAGTCATTGCTACTAATGCCTGCATCTCCTGATACCTCCTAGAGATTTACTTCATGTCCTTTATCACGTGCTTGAATGTGATAATTTTTTTATCTCATGTCAAACCCAACTGAAAATATGTCCACCATATAGAATGGTGGATTCCACCATCCTTCATTATAGCGGATTATCGTGCTGGAATACGGTGTCACGTGGCGTGCGCTGTAGGATGCTGGTGTAGCGCGGATGATGAAGAATAACTGAGCGGAAAACAAATCTACAGCGTCAAAACCATTGTGCCGACCTGTCACACATAGATATGAGTATAGAAGGCGCTGTACAAAGCATTAGCACAATGTTTATGAAACAAAAAAGCCCTCCCGCTGCTGCGTCACTACGCCACGTTGAAGCACGTCCCGCTTGCATTGAAATGACTGGCCAACACACGAAGACACTGTTTGGCTTCAGCTTTGCAGTCGTATTCTGACGACAGACGCGATCTTCCTCTCCTACTAAACTTGGCACTTTTATTAAGCGCAAACAAAATACTACCGGCAACGAATGCCATGTCGATAATGCTCTCTTTTACGATTCATAACGTATATATAGCTCCCCAACAATATCAAGTAAACCAAGGAACAGGCACAGTTTACCGGCTGTTACTGCCGAGCAGAGTGTATTAGCCGTTTCACGCTCTTTCCCAAGATCGATCTGCGCAATGTTGGCTCTAACCTCATTCGATAAATGTGCGCGTACAAATGACCTAGTATGGTGATGTTCCTTCGCGATGCCGTGCCAGAGCACAGATATAGCTCTGTCAATAGCTACAACTACATAACGGCTGGACCAAAAAATAATGCAATTCGCGGGAAAAATATAAGCCGTCATATTGGTTCAATAAGGCGTGCCAATTGAAAAGTCTGTGTTTTAGCATATGAGTCAGAGAACTGCCGGCGAGTCTAATCGGCGGCTGTCGGTGACTGGAATTGTTTGCCGAAAGCGCGTCGCATCGATGCTCAAAGCTTCTTGTGGGGACACCGGACACAAGGAAAAATATTTCATTTAAGCTAACCGACTACAGCGGTGCTTCCATTCGTACTCGTCGGAATTGTTTATCCTGAAACCCAGAAGCACCGATGACATGTAGACGGATTCGCTCGATAGGCTAGGCCTAACCACGCCTGGAAGTCACACTGGATGGGACCTGCCTCGGTGTAGGTGACTTCTGAAGTTTCAAGTTTGTGCCTTTTCACTCCGAAAACTTCTTCACTGTCAGATAAAGTGCAGCTAAAGTAAGTCTGCAAGAATTGCCAGGGATGCATTTCTAGCGTGGCGATATCAAGTGGCGCTGTTTACTGGTCTACGCGTTGGAAGGAGTTGCGCAGCCAGAGCTCATTTACATACTGCTCGACAATGTCGGTGTAACAAATTTACTGACACTGATAACCCAGACACATCTATAGTCGGCGACAAGCTAAAAATAAAAAGTAAAGTGTAGAACTATCCATTTGTGCTATGCGCGTCCATCTATAGAGCAGACCTTTGCTATGACGTAGTGGTTAGGAAGAACCAATCAAAAATTCAACTGTTATCCACACGTACACAGCATCATCCTCGTCGGTCGTCTTTCGATGCAGTTGAAGTTTTTGATTGTGCCGCGTTTGACGTGCACCGAAGCGGTGGCAGCTCGGAGTGTTTTGCAACGGTTTATCGCGTTCCGTCGTTTCGGCAGCGTAAAGTAGCAACACGGCGGAAGCATGAAAAATAAGGGCAATGCGGCCTCGTGGGCGGAGCATATATTTATTCTTAGGCTGTCCCCGACTATAGACTTATAAACAACACACTACAGCAATACATTGCGTATGTAAGACGTAGGTGCATAAAATGTAAACATTCACAGCTGCTGTGTCCCACAGAAATTGAGACGGTTATTTACGCCGCACGATTAAAACAACAAAAAAAAAGCGTGAAAAAAGACGTTATGATCGGCGTTGGCTTCTTTGGATTGTGAACATATTTTTCAACACATTCGACAAGGAAACATTATAGGAGAATGATCTCACATACTGCCCTGCAAAGCCATGGCTGCATGTACTGATTCGACCATAGTGCAGCCTACACAGATGCAGTTCCATGCTTCCTTCCATCTGTTGTCATCCAGCTTGTTCACCAAGCCATCCACCAAAGCAGGTTTGGCATGGCCATCATCATCCGTCATTTTCTACTTTCACCATCATTGGCCATATTGAACATCGAAAGAAGCTCGCCACCGCCACCATTTTAAATGCGAAGCATTTCTCAGCGAACTTCGCCGACATTAAGCGTATCTATCTATCTATCTATCTATCTATCTATCTATCTATCTATCTATCTATCTATCTATCTATCTATCTATCTATCTATCTATCTATCTATCTATCTATCTATCTATCTATCTATCTATCTATCTATCTATCTATCTATCTATCTATCTATCTATCTATCTATCTATCTATCTATCTATCTATCTATCTATCTATCTATCTATCTATCTATCTATCTATCCGCCTACGACATTGTGCTCTTCAGACCGTATCGTTATGGGATTTATACCAAAATTGGTATGGCATAATGTGACTGTATGACGAACATGAATGACTGGTCATATCATGAAAATCATGACTAACTTGTCATGAACGCTATGGTTCACACGCCATGGCCCTGGTGTTCCTGCGGCTGTTTCTTTAACTTGATATATCCAAAAATTGGTATGATGAGACATTTCTGCATGACCAACATAAATGAAAAGTGGTAATACGGAAATCATGACATGTTATGTGCAACATGACTTGCATACCCGCTCATGGAACGCTCGCAGCCGTTTCGCTGGCTTGATATACAAGTTCGTTATTACATAATGTGACTTCATGACAAACATAAATGACAAGTGGTTATATAAAAATCATGACATGTCATGTACAGCACGACTTGCATGCAACGTTCATGGAGCGCTCGCGACCGTTTCGCTAGCTTGATATACACCAAAATTGGTATTGCGTGACGTGACTGTATGATGAACATAAAGGACGGGTGGTAACAGTAAAATCCCGACATGCATGTAATGTACAACGTGATTTACATGCCACCCTCGTGGTGCACTTGCGTCCAGTTCGCTAGCACGATTTACACCAAAATTGGTATTGCGTGATGTGACTATATATGACGAAAATAAATGACAGGTCCGATTATGTAAATCATGACATGCATGTTATGTACAGCATGATTTGCTCTCCTTGCTGGCTGCGTCGTATTGCAGTGATTCCCACAATGCGTGGGACCTGCCGGTTTCTTTTTTTCGACTTGCGTCATCACCGGCCATTCGAACCACCACGTTTTCCAGCTTATAGACTGTTGTTTTCACCACATCCACTATTATTTTCATCTTATCCACCAACGATCCCGGGATCCACTGACCCAGTATTTAAAAAGGGGAAACTGCATGACATGAAACATCTCTACAGAAGCCACGATACTGCTCGTCGGACCTGTGGCGAAAGGCAAACTTCAAACTCGGTGGAAGAACAGACTTTTCGAGTTGCAGACTCGCAACAATTTTCGAGAAACCAATGTGTGAAGATAGGTACTGATAAGGCTTAAGAGGGGCATTGGCCGTTCGCCTGAAAATTTTTGCAATAGAGTTCGCTGCTTTTTCAGAGCTGCAGCCTGACGGTATTGAGCAACATTATATTGAGTTCAGTATACGCTGTTTCATTACATAAAAATTGTAGAAGAAACTTGTGCCATTTTGCGGCTGAAGAGAAACAATAAGGGATATCAGTACGCGATTGATCGGCTCCAAGCACAGTTTGGAACTCCAGATGTTAGACCTTTGCTCAGGTGTTGCCCTTTTATAAGCGTTGCCATCGTCCCTAGCGCGTATAAGCCACGTCACACTGAATTATTAGGAGCGAAGCTCCTTAGGCCAGTACCCCGCCGTCGCCGTCGCCGTTGAAGCTCCCTGACACGGTGCCAGCTGCGGCGTCTCCCCTCTCACGCGGGAGGATAAATGAGCTTTATGAGCGCAGGAACGCGGATGGCGTCTGCACGATGCGCAAAGCGCGAGAATACGAACGCATGCGAAACGGAGGCAGATTAGTCTCCCTCTCCCTCTTTCTTCGACTCTGCCCTCTCCCCTCAAACCGGCGAACGCGCGAAACCATCGCTTCAACCTGTCTTCCGCCCAGTGGTTGGTCCGTCGCCTGGAAAATAAAACGCCGCGTGTGTCCCATTTCTAAGGAGCTTCGCTCATCGGTTGTATTCGTACACGGAACAACTGCTAGTTTTTGCACTGACCGAATACTAATGAGAACTAACAGACAATGATGCCAAGGTAAGTATAGGGGATGTTATTAGAAGTAATTGTAATGTAAACGTGAGGCATGACCAGGATTTGGGGACATTTGCACGTAGCGCCCTCTCTTGTCGGTGACAGCGGCGGCCTGCCGTAACTGAATGGGAAGTAGGCGAAAAAAATCATATCTCATGAAAAAAGCTAGTTATCAAAAACGACTCCCGGTTCTACAAAGCAGAGACTTAATTAAACATTCTGTCAAAATTACAGTGTCGCACTACAAACCGCACGGCTTCCCAGAGTGTTTAATATTTAACAATGGGTCCCATGTATTTCCAATGGGGGTGTTTAATTGTCTAGGGAAGCCACAGGTTTTGTAGTGCGATACTGAAATTTCGCCACAGTGTTCCAGTAGGTCTCTTCTGTATAGATCCCGGAGTCGTTTTTTGATAACTAGCTTATTTCAAAAGATATGATTTTTTTTCGCCTATTTCCCATTCAGTTATGGCAGGATGCGGTTGCTGCCGCCGAGAGATGGCGCCACGTACGAATGTCTCCAAATCCTGGGAATGAAAGAAAAGTGGACGAAAAGATCACTTGCCACCGGCCGGGCCAAACCTGCGACCTTCGAATAACGCGTCCTGTGCTCTACCACTGAGCTACGGTGGCGGTCATCCCTCCGTCCACTTTATAGGGTATATATGTGCATTTAAACGTGGGAGCGTCAGTCAGCGCCGCCTGTTGCCATTGCGGCAAGTGTGGCACACTCTTTTTGTCTGTTTGGCGTCACGTAGCACGTGATCTTATTACGAGCTGGCAGCTGACTAATAATCCCTCGTATACTACCTAAAGGCTTCAAGTCTGCCAGAACGAGACCCTCGCTACGAATGAAGGAAAGAAGGGTAAGTTTAAGGGGTCGTTTGCTATACGAGCCCCACCGACATGCTTTACAATACTAGACAAAGCGATGCTATTCTCTACGCTACCCTCTTCCTTTTACTCTCTCACATTGACATCTCTCCTCTGCACCCCCCTCGCCTCTCCCACACGCTTGCTGTACTATTTTACACATGAATGCGCTATGGTATACGCTGTATACCCTCTCTCCTTTAAGCTGCACGCATCTACTCTACCTGTGAGGACACGGCTAAAAAATAAGGTGCTCTTTGCTTGCTGGGACGTAGCTTTCAGAATGCGTATAATTCTGGACACTAACCGTGATTGTCTTCGTGACTGTTCTGATACATTCGTTTTTTGGGAGGTTCTGCGGTGAACATAAAAAAGAAAAAAAAAGCTCTGAAATTAACAATGTGAATATCGGCTATATTGATGGGACAAAGGACAGGGATAGACATCAAGGATAGCATCTAGGACAGTGATAGCATTCCTGATAAACAGCAATTATTTAACTTCACGATAAAGAAAACAAAAAAAAAACAACAAAAAAAAACATTGTGAGCTAAGAAGGACAGTTGGCCGAGTTGGTAAACGTTCATTATAAAATAAGGCGTGAAACGAAGAACAGAAACGATGGACGAAATAGACAGGACAACGCGGGACCATCAACTGAAGTAAGTTCTCTGTTCTTCAATAAGCTTCACTTGCTAGTAGAGCGCTGTCCTGTCTTCGCAGTTCTTCGTTCTTGTCGTTCTTTCCCCTCTTTATTTCATGATGATAAGAACCACAATCATCTCGGAACAAATAATACCAACGCGCAAGTTATTCGAACCTTCTATTGATACTCTAAATGGGTTTTTAAGTGCGGAGCCCGGCTTGTCGTTCATTCATGCGTCTCATCCGGCGTGATCACGCTCGCAGTAAGGCGCTCAATACAGGTCATGACAAGGCCAGCAATGCTCAAAACCGGGTTAAAATGAACGATCAAGGTCTAAAATAATATAATTAAAACAAATAACTGAGAAGTTATTGTAATACTAACTAAAAATCACCAAAAACGTTTCGGAAACCTGCGGCTGACTCCGGGACCGCGCAAGAGAGGGCACCACACCTTCGCCGAGCGAGCGAATGCCCCTCCCCCTACGCTTCGACTGCGGTGCGTCGCTACATCTGATGGCGTGAAGCAACCTGACGGAACTCACTGCAGACAACGCGCATCTCAACAGCCGTAACAAGCAGGAAGTCGATAAATCGCATCAAAATGTAGTGCGTATGTTGCGCACCAAGTTTTCGAGTCTTCCTAACACGATTCTACTCGTGCCGGGTAAACCTCACTTGTTTGCGTCAAACATTGGCGTCATTGACGCTTTGGTAAACGGTGCAGTGGGGGGCTCTACGAACTGGAATCGCTGGGTGCCATTGCCACGCATTTACTCAGGTTTCACACTAGTGTAGCTGCCACACGTTTTTAACGCGATAGCGTTAAAGAGCTCGTTTTGCAGAAATTCCGGCGTCGGCCTCGGCGTGGGTGTCGGCGTATGGCGTCGTTGGTTAGCTAAAAATCATCTTGTCCATGACAGAAAAATCAAGAAAGATGCAAATAAAATAAATATTAAATATTTTCGGGTCCGAGTGAGGATCGAATACAGGCCTTCTGCGTTGCAAGCAGGTGTTCTACCCCAGAGCCATAATATTTGTTGAAACTGCTTTAGAAAAAAAAAAAACACTATATGAATGTCATGAAGTGGAAGGAGCTTCCTTAATTCATCATATATTGCGTGGCAGAGGCGTAGAATCCCTCCAGACGTGAAAACTTGTGAACTGAGAAACGAGCGGGTGTTTTAAAGGCCAACCCATTACAAAGCGCTCAGGCATATTTGATCATCATCAGCAGCAGAACCATCAACAAAGTGAACAGCTGCGTGGGTTAGCGTGTTGCCCTACAAACCCGTAGTAGGCCCTTCGCTGATTCGCAAAATTAATAATTAAGGCGTAGTGGGCACTTAACAACTGTGCTTGCAGTAGGCATTCAATGATACTCTGAAATGGCCTGTGTTACGTCCACAGTCGTTTGCTTTCTTGCGGCACGGTTGAGGCATGCACCGAAAACCGAAGCAGGCTAGCAGTTCAGAAGGCGATGCGCACGAGGGCCGATTACGCTATCACGATCTGCTCTTGAAGGCGAAGCTCAAGCGCACCTCAATTTTCGTCTGGTATGTGCCTTAATATTTCATTTGATGAATTTTCGAAATCTTTGTGTAAGTGCGACGGCTTGCTTCCCTGCGATGAAGAAAAAAAATGCCCCCCACCTCCCCGAAGGGAATCGTGAGGAAATGCGAATGCATTTCGCGCGCGCTTCACTCCATTTATATATGGTGGTTGTGGTTCGAAGAAGGAAAATGCACCTACTTTCTGCAGCCCCGTCGGGAGCACGGCGCAGCGCCTGTGTGTGTGTTTTTTTTGTTTGTTTTCTTTTTTTCTGTCTTTCTTTCTTTTTTTTCTTTTCTTTTTTTCTATTTTTTTTTCTTTCCTTTTCTTTTCTTTTTTTCTTTATATATATATACGTGCGAGCGAGCGGACGGGAGAGTGGGGCGCAGGGAGGAGAGAGCGAACGGCGAGAGAAGGAGCGGCGAAGCACTGCACCTACCCTCTCCTACACTCTCTCCATACACGCGGGAGCTCCGCCGAGCTCCCGCGATGCGAGCGCCCTCACACACCAGAGCGCGCTCCTCCTCTCCACTCACTCTCCGCTACTCTGCCCGCACCACCTGCTCCGGTTGCTAGGGGCGAGGATAAGCGCGCGCGCCCGCAGCTGTTGCTATGGGAGAGGGAGGGAGAGCGGAGAGATGCGGACACCGACGGACGCCTGACATGCCCCGACTAAGAAATGCATTCGCATTTAAAAAACGGGGTATTTAGTTCAATGGCGTCGCTGGTTGTGAGCGAAAAATTGGCATTGTCCTTGACCTAGGATTCGAGATAGACACAAATAAATAACTAATAAAAATTTTCCGTCCGAGTGATGACCAAATCCAGGCCGTCTGGCAGGCAAGCAGGCGTTCTACCACGGAGCCATGCTGTGGTAGAATACTGTCGCAACGCGGAAAGGACAGGACGCAGGACTACGGTGCGACAAGGAAAAACAAGGTCTGCATTGACAGATTTCAAGAGCAGATGCGCCAACGTCGTCTTCCTCAGAGAAACGGTGGTTGCTGCTCGTGCCCCTCACTTCGTCGTTCTTCCTGCTGGCTTTTAGTCGTGACAATACGAAGCGCGTATATAATGCTTTACAGATGTGTAGATGGTACCTCACTTCTCCTCAGAACGATGGCATAGAGGGTGCTTTCCTACTTCACAAAAATTATGATTTATTGGGTAGTGGGTACCTTGCAAGCGTACTTCTAGTACTTGCCCCAAGAGAGTTTACAACGGGCTCTAGAAAACGCCGCTTTTCCAGCTTTCGCTGTAACTGTGCTGCTTGTTCCGCGCAGGCCTGTCGTTTTTGTCGTGTTCCGGCATGTCTATACCATTCGCATTCCCGCGTTCTATTATGTGTTATTAATTTACGGTTCTGTTTGTTGTCGGCCACGTGATTATTGCTTTCGTCCTTACTTCCCAGCTCCCCATATTTAACTCTTTTTCTACTTCCCCTTGCAAACGTACAATCGAACCTAGTCAGAACTAAGTAGCATATAGGAAAACCATAAATTAGTTCGTTATATCCGCTATTCGTTATACCAGTAGAAATAGAAATAGGAACTAACTGATTGGCAATGTGACTCGCGAGCAAAAACGAATTATACTGGGCTTATAGCTCATTATATACGAGCTATTCCTTACCTGTCTCCTCGCCGCATTTCAATCTAAACAGACTCAAACATTAGAAGGTGAAACTCAAACAGAACAACGTTCGTTTGACCGAACCAGCCTGCGTTCACAATTATTCGAAGACGGACGCGACCACATTTTTAATCAATGCTATAGTGTCATAAATACATTTACGTAAAATGTTGTTCTGCGTTGTCTTTCAGTGAATATTTTGCTTTTTATTTCCTTGTTTGAACCTCGCGCAAATCAAATATGGCATCGTTATAGCGCACATCGCGCCGGCGCTCGCGTGTTCGGTTTCCGTATACAAACGTTAACTGCCATTCAAATAAAGCTTGGCCAACAAAATTTACTATTTAGTCCGCTGTAATCGATAGTGCGCTATAACAGTGCTTGTTATAACGAGGTTCAATGGTATAAGCTAAGGTCGTGCTTGAGGAGAATTTCTTCTTGGCCTAGTTGGTATTGCTCACTGTTTGACATTCTGCGCCAGTACAAACCACACACACAAGAGAGACACGGACACGACGACATGGGTGGCACTTCCAACTGGTTTATTTGAAGCATGGAACAATGAGATATATACAAGTGATCCACACATGCGCAGAATAACCAACACAGCCTAACCCACCCATCTCTCAAACAATCAAATCTCAGAAGATCGCAGCTGTGTGGACGTGTCACTTACACATTCAGCACCAAACTTACTGATATAAAAAGGCTTCTAGTGATTCACGGGCTGTCTGATATTTGCTCTTACCCAGGATCATGATCTCATGAAATCATGGTTCGCATTTGCAGACCTTGCTGTGCGCAGGACGATGCGCAAATTCAAATCTATCAGTTGGCAGTGCCGCTCATGTCGTCGTTTTCGTGTCTCTCTTGAGTGTGCGGTTTTTACTAGCTGAAGAGTGTCATACAGCAAGGTCGAGCTCCTTTATATAACAGTTGTCAGCCTGCTCCTTGCTTATATCTCCGTATTTGTCCTTTGCATAAGTCAGGTTCCATATCAATTGGTAGTACATTAATATTAGTATTTCTCTAGAGAGTGCAGCTGATTTGCGCAACACCGAAGTGCGGACTGCGGTCATCTTGAGCAAGCACAGCACATGACCAATGCACGTTGCTGATCAACAGCGCCTTTTTTTTTTTTCTGGTGACGCCATGAACATAGTCAAGTTTGCCACAGTCCTTGCGTACATTCAACCAGTTCAAAAGCAGTTCAACAGAGAGGGGCACTCTGGAGCTGACTCACCATAGAAATTCCTTGCAGAAGGCGCAGAAGGTTGGTTGCCGGAAGAACTTCTCGATGAATTTGTGACCTTTGACCTCGAAGACCTTTTGGTGCTTGATGGCGCCACGTCGGCGGGTGATGCCACCGGCCGCCTTTGGTTCTTCCTCGAGTGGAGTAGCTACGCGAGCCAAGAGAATACACACGAGTCGAGTAAAAGCAAGCAGTATCAGGAACACAGGGTGAATGTAAGACGGCAGTTTGTGAAAAATATTATTGCCATGCGTGTTTAGTTCCTTATATTGATTTGATGGGATACATGTAACCATCGTACGGGACCGCAATGCTTGGGGAACTTCTCGATCGTTTTACACTATTTTGATAAGAAAGCGCGCACGAGACGAGTGGTTGAGTTTTTTTTTTCGACTACCACGAGCCCCATCAATAACACTGAAATTTTCGACCATTCATGTATAAAAGACGACGCGTCCCGCCGGCATCAGATCACTGAAGGCCGGCGACTGTTATAGCCTCTATCAGTTTATAGCGAGCACTGCTTGTACTTTGAGTTTTCAATGCCAGGGCACAAGTTTGCCAAGTACAGAGTTCTCATTAGCGAGCCTTACTTTAGGCTTTTTCGCCGTCAAAACCATGCGACAATATCAACGCCCTTTGTGATAACAGGTAGCTAAAAACCCCCCCCAAAAAAACTTCCCCATCTCCCGCTAAAGGGAACCATGTGTGGATGCGAAGCAGCGGGGAGATAATCAGCTTGAGCGGGAGGAACGTCGCCGCTCTCATTTCACGGCAGCGGTCCGGGCGCTCATCGCGGCGCTGCACAGGAGAGAGAATGAGGCGCGCGCGCTCCGTCATTTTCATACCGCGGAACTACCGTAGCGCCCCGAGCGGAGTATGCATATGTCACACCACCTGTCGTGCGCGCCACTGCGTAGAGGATTCCTAGTGGACAGGACGGGGGGGACCGTAGGAGAGGGGGGAGGAGACGTGCATGCGCTGTGGGGGGTGTGGGACGCGGGAGCCGCTCCGTAGAGTAGATTCCTAGAGGAGAGAGGGGGAGGGGACGCGCATGCGCTGTGGGGGTGTGGGACGCCGGAGCCGCTCCGTGGAGTAGAGGATTCCTAGAGCAGAGAGAGGGAGAGGACGCGCATGCGCTGTGGGACGCCGCTCCTTAGAGTAGATGATTCCTAGAGGAGAGAAAGGGGGGTGAGCGTAGGAGAGAGAGGGGGGAGGGAGCGCGCACGCGCTGTGGTGGTGTGGGACGCGGGAAGGAGGGACGGACTAGGCCCCCCTCCAAACACATGCAAGCAAGATCAAGGAATGGGGTCAACCTGGGCGACAGACACCACCTGCCTAGCCATTGCTAAGCAACCTCTCTGTGCTCTCGGCCATGACTCTGATGACTGTGACAGTGGTTGACGGCCTTCATATTACTACAGTGTTCTGGTTCGCATAATGAGTGCTTCCCTACGTTATGAAAGTGGCCGGACGCGGGACGCGGGACACGGGACACGGGACGCGGGACGGGGGACGGGGGACGCGGGAGGGACGGACAGAGCCCCGAGCATAAGAAGCTTCGCATCTAAAAATTTACACCATCTTCCCAAAGGGAACCCTGATGGGATGCGAAGCAGCAGCGTTGCGCATGGGAGCGGTGGAGAGGGTGAAGCAAGAGAGAGGTGACACGTACAGACATGTTTCAACGCGTACGTTAGGCGCGCGTCAGGTGGCAGCTGCGGACGCTGCGGCGTGACCTACTTGGCACCGCTCCAACACCTGCGGAGAGGGAGCGCGTTGCGGCGCGTTCGTACGTAGACAGCGTCACACAGCCTAGTCAAATAGCTGCTTCGCATCTAAAAAAAAACTACTCCTGAGCAGGGCAACGTTACTGTAACGTTCCGTTACGCAAGCTGCTTTAAGGTTTGCACGTCGCAATATGACCGATTACTTTCATCGAGAGGTAGACCCATTGATCAAGAAACTAAGATGAAATAAGTCACAGTTTCGCCACAAGGCGAAGCAATGAATGCGATAGCAAAAAATTGGAATATCAAGCAGGTCGAAACGTGCAGCGCGCTGCTCAAGCACACATGACGCACGAAAACACGCACAGGACGAGAGCAAACTAGAAACTTCACAGCTGGACACTTAACGCGCTGCTCAAACAAAAACGACGCACGAAACGTATTCACAGGTACAGACGAGCGCGAACTTAACAAGTGTCACAGTTGTTACTTCGCTGTGTTTGAAAAGCGTGCTCTTTTCGCAAACGGGGGGCACTGCAGCGAGCGATGTGACCATCGCGCGCCCGGTAACTACAACGCTATCGTTCCGGTGAAGGCCCCGTTCTCCGCCTCCGCGAGATAAGCGCGCGCGCGCACGGGCATCTACCCTCCCCCCCCCCCCCCCTCGAGCAAAGTGCGCACTGGAGAGCTAAGAGCGCCTGAGAGCGCGCGTCGCGACGAACGGAGCTCCCAGCTAAGCCCCGCCGAGCGCGGCGTTTGCGCCATCTCGCTGGTAATGCTGAAAAGACGCTGAAAACTCGCTGTATATAAATAGCTCGCCGTTTGAACGTTGAAGGACGTTCGCCTTCGTGGCTGAATGGTTAGCGCCGCGCGCTGCAGAGCGAGAGGTCCCTGGTTCGATGCCGCGCGTCGGAAACATTTTTCTGAATTATTTTTCTTTGAAGTTTTTATAAATATATAGATACATATACATATACCGGACATGACGGCGACGGCGAAAACCAGCCGAGAGTGTCCATATAATTGCTATCGCAATAAAAATTAAGTCAGCTTCGCACTAGATGTGTCAAGCCTGAAGGAAGTGCGGATGCTGGGTGGCCTGCCTTGTTTCTCTTTATTTTTCTCTTGCGCTCCGTTTTTATCTGTTTGTTGTCGGTGTCTATTTCCGTTTCTGTGTTTCTTTCTTCGTTTCACCCTCGTTCTTTCTTTCCTTCTTTCTTTCTTTCCATCTTTCTTTCTTTTTTATTTCATTCTTTGTTTCTTTCTTTCTCTCTCTCTTTCTTTCTTTTTCTTTGCTTCTTTGTTTGTTTTTTTGTTTGTTTGTTTGTTTCTTTCCTTTCTTGCTCTCACTGTATATTTCTAGTGTCCTCTTTCTTTCTATCTCTTTCTCTGTCTCTCTCTCTCTCTCGATTTCTTTATCGCTCTTTCTTTGTTTCATTCTTGCTCCCTGTTTTCGCATTTCTTTTCTTTGTGTTTGTTTCTTTCTACACCTTTCTCTCTCTGTCTATTTTTTTCACTGTCTTTATATCTTTTTTCTTTCTTCCCTTTCTTTCACTATACTTCTCTCTTTCTCTCTTTTCTTGTTCTCTCACTCAACGCAGTTATTGAATTCCGAAGCGGAGAAATCGCCGCACGTGTTCCGGAAGCAAAGCAAAAGAATACGAAGATAGCGCATGCTGATTCATGATGGTGATGACGATTAAGTGACGATGATAGTTTCTATATCCTCTGCACGGACTGACGGTGAATGTGAACAGCTCCGCTGCTAAACATTTCTAGCCGCAAACGCACATAAAGGCAAGGCGGCCGTGAGCAGCTGAGAACGAAATCGGTTGCGTATATGCATACCCTCTCGCGAAGAATTCATGCACTCACTACCGCTGTGAGGCAAATGAGGACCCATTACCTCATATATAGTTTGTCAGTTTATGCAATGCTGGAAAGCCCGACTGAATAAACTTCCAAAGCTGACCAATGATCTATGGCTTTGGCTTTCAATGATCAATTTCAATTACCTTTTTAATGATCGATGGCTCTGGCTTTCAGCTGCGCATTCCTTCCAGGCACTACTTGAGCGGAATTTGAATATAGTTGCTGGCTCCGCCATTTCTAGACGTGGATTTCTACTTCAGTGGCTGTTTCAGGCGCCGGCGTAATTAATACCCATGCCACAAGAGCAAAACTAAGTGCACCTTGATCGAACGCAGTTAAGCGCACTGGGTGTCCCTTTGGCAGGATGCTGCTTCACGAGGAGGTGAACTGTACTTTGGAAATGATAACACTGATGAGCAATTACAGTATTTACATGACTGTAGGTCGCCGCATGTTATCTAAACTTGAAATCCGAAGTTGGGGGGGGGGGGGGGGGGGGGTGAAGGGGTCGATATGCAATAAAAAGTGAAACTAGTTTCGGTTGTAAGGTAGGCTCGCTACCGAAACCAAAACAAACGATAAATCAGGCAGGCATGGTTCCGACATTATGTTTACATTGACGCTTCACATATACCATATTGTCTCGTGGATAACCCGCTCCCTCAACAACAGTTAGCGGAAAATTTTCTATAAATGATTCCCGCGCATTGCCAAGAAGTTAGGTTTCTCCCCTCTCCCTTATCCCCGGTGCAGAGTAGCAGGCTAGAGCGCACTAGCTCAGGCCGACCTCTCTGCCTTCCAATAAATTATCTCTCTCTCTCTACTGCATAGCTTTGACACACAGCCATGAAGCTACGTTCGCATAGCAGTGGTCGAGTTTGATTTTTTTCAATGACATAATAACCAAATTTCCATTATGAAATGCGCTTGGGCATTTAGTTTTTTTTTTTCTTTTTGCCATACGATTTTAGGGGGTTGACCGACACTCGAGTTGACTTACAGTTGTGTAAATACGGTAAGTAGCACTGCAGATATTTGTTATTTTACATAATATTTTGTAAGCATCAGCGTGATAACAGTAAACATAGTGTTTAAATTATACTTTACGTAGAAACACGCCGGACCTGGCTACTGCAGAGCAGATGCTCACATGAAGGGCGTGAGAAACAGGGGACAAAGCACGTGGAAAAAACGGGCGCAACCTGACCACTTGTTATGTTCTGCTGCTGTCGTCCACTTACTTGTCATGGTGGTCTAGTGGTTGTGGTGTTCGACCGGTGACCCGAAGGTCGCGGGATCGAATCCCGGCCCCGACGGCCTCATTTCGATGGAGGCTAAATACTAGAGGCCTGTGTACTTAGATTTAGGTGCACGCTTAAGAACGCCAGGTGGTCGATATTTCCGGAGCCCTCATTATTATATCGCAGGTTTGGGACGCAAAATATAAAAATTATTAATAATTAGAGTCATCCACTTCTTGCGGTCCCTCGTCTTTTTTTTTATGCCATTCATTGGAGTATGGATTAAAGGTTAACTCCGGTGATTTTTTGAGGTCAGTAGATTTACCGAGGTCGTTCGTTATAATCCAAAGAGGAAATCAGCGATTATAAAATATAGTCGGCGAAAAAAAAGCAACCCGAGAAAACAAGCACTGAACTTACGACTGATTGTTTATTGAAGAAGGCTGACACCCACGACACACGTGAACCAGCAGGGCTTGCGCAAGATAGCTAACCCGGTCGAGTCAGAGTGGTACAAACTAATATGGTAATTGCTTGGAGACACCTATAGTATCGAGGCAACGTGCACCAGCAATCTGGAAACACCAATTGTTTGTCTGTCAGCAAAACTGAGAGATCACTTAAATCCGACACTTTGCCCAGCTTCTTGATTTCGAAGGATTCTGAAATTTCACGCTACGTCTTATTACTTCAAAGGCACGTTGCCGGGCTAGTTGGTTAGGATCTATAATTCATATGTAGCGCATCAAGACATGGACAGAGAACACACACACACATAGCTACACAGGACAGGACAGGACACACACACACACACACAAACACACACACAAACACACACAAACACACACACACACACACACACACACACACACACACACACACACGCACGCACGCACGCACGCGCACACACGCACGCGCACACACGCACGCGCACACACACGCACGCACGCACGCACACACACACACACACACACACACACGAACACACACACACACACACGAACACACACACACACACGGCTAGCGCTGTGTGTGTGTGTTGCAGGTCACTGTTGTAATGCGCTACAACATATGACCTATTACTTCATATGTGCTGGGTGATCTCAAATCCTTGCAGTGCAGATGGAGATTCCTACCAGTGCCTGTATTGAGTACATTGTGGTCCAAGTGGACTTCTTTTTGGGCGATTTGGTACTTAAATTCATTATACAAGCACACATGCATAATATCTCTTACCTATTAGCATAGATAAGACAGACTGCGCACATTTTCTCGCGCAAGGCCACACCTGCGGTTGTGTACCATACTTTGCGCAAGCGCTTATTCTCGGCAAAAGTAACAAACAAACTGCTAGACAGTTGTTGGAAGCCTCTATATAAAAATAGAGGCTCTGATTGAGCGAGTGGCACACCTATAATTTTGTGTTCTTCAGAAATGTGCTTTCTCAATGAGATGTTATCACGATCATGTCGTTGCACATCATGCGCTGGCAGTTTACGCATGCGCGGAAGGTGTCTTTCTCTTTCCCTGTACGTTTCTGGGAGTGTCATTGAACAGTTGGTAATCGGCGCTTCTCTTTCTTCTCTTCTCTTCGCCCCTTTTGCACGGAATGTATTTCACGAAATGTGCAGTCAAGCATACCTAACCAAAACATTGGGGTGTCCACGCAGCCTGTTACATGGAGTGCTGCTTAATAATAATTGCAGAAGGGCCCCAAGTTGGGCTACTTAGTTAAAGTTCATTCTTGAAAGACTGCGCACGTGCTGTCATCTACTTTCTCTGTGTCCTTGTTTGTACTAGCGCAGTTAAACCTTTCAATAATAAAGTAATTGTTGGGGTTTAACGTCCCAGAACCAGTATAGGACTATGAGAGACGCCGTATTGGAGGGCTCTCGAAATTTCGACCATCTGGGGTTCTTTAACGTGCACCTAAATTTAAGTACACGGGACTCAAGCATTTTCGCCGGCATCGAAAATGCGGCCGCCGAGGCCGGGATTCGATCCCGCTACCTGCGGGCGAGTAGTCTAGCACCATAGCCACTAGACCACCGTGGCGGGTCACGGGGCGCTGCCTAAACGAGCGCGTTAGAATGTATGCTAGTCATTTCTGCGGGCCCGTGTATAGCCACTTAATAAGTAACTGTTCCAAGTGTAAGTGCCTCCCTAGTTTTGATGATCGCCAAGCAGTGGCAAGATACAGCGAAAAAAAAAAAGGACTCGTGAAATATATGAAGCTTATCGTATTCGAGTATGAAACTTCATTATCTATTAGCTAATGAATTCAGTATGTTTTAGGTTGAGGCATGCATTTCAACATGCTAGTGAGCACTTTTGCACACGTGTGTTTTCTTTTTCTTTTCTTTACGCTACCACACCTGCCCCCCACCGCCTACTGTTTCTGCCATCTGAGCAATAAAACTTGGTTGTAAGTTTGTAAGTGTGCGTTCTGTCCTATCTTGTTCCGTGTTTTCGTAAATCATTCTGCGAACTGAAAAAGTATCCTTGTCAAGTATATTCGTTACCGGAGAGATACAGAGCATTTTCTGAACAAAATAACGAAATTTTTGGTTGTTTAAAGTAAGGGACACTCCTTCCCCATTGTGTAGGTCAACTGCGCGCGATGAAGTTGGGGATACAGACCACTTTATCTGTTCCTGTTAGCGCCTGTGCTCCGAAAGGGGAGAGAATAATGGTCCATATAAAGAAAAGAGGACTTCCTCATAGGTGCTACGAAGAGAGTGTGTTTCCGGAATGTGTGCGGATGATTGGCAAGGAAGTGGCTGCTATTCCTTTACGCTTTCTGCGAGAGAACGGCTTAAGGGATTCACGGTGAGACACACTGCACGGAAAGAATCACTCAGGCGGAGCGCTTGCGGGCCAGGTCTGCCTGGCTAACCCCTCTGTGGCAACATAAGCTCAACTACCAACATCTTTCCACAGATAGTTTCAAAGTTCACTCACTCACTCACTCACTCACTCACTCACTCACTCACTCACTCACTCACTCACTCACTCACTCACTCACTCACTCACTCACTCACTCACTCACTCACTCACTCAATCAATCAATCAATCAATCAATCAATCAATCAATCAATCAATCAATCAATCAATCAACTTTATTTCCTTTGGACAGGAGGAGTACGGTATTAAAAGCTCAAGCAGATTGACAAGGTCCCGACCCAGTTAAGAGTTGGCAAAGCAGCAACAGTCATACATGAAGAGTACAAAATAAACCGAAAATGTATTATACATGGCATCAAGGAATACAGAAATTATGCAACAAGTTGCTTTGTACAATTATAAATAAATTTTGTAAATGAACCGGCAAGCGTACCTTCACCCTCACGGAAGCGGCGAACCTGGACGTTGAGTTTGCCGCTGGGTCGGAGCTTGAGCTGCGACAGAAATAGAAAAGGGGAGAGGGAATCAAGAGAGAGGAACTGGCATACAGACTCACGGACTTCCATCGCCACCGTGTGGTGATTTGCGGAAGCACGCAAGAAAATTATACCCGACACCATTTGCTTTGAAAGCATACATAGGGTGACAAAGTGCTGGAATCTGGGCTGATTGGTGCGTACTAGAAAAAATGGGTAACAGTGCAAGGACGAGACAAGCAGATTGAGACAAACGAAGGGCTGTTATACACGGCAGCTTGTTATTTTCGAAAGACTGCACCATAAACGCATCCTTTTTTGCAGCGAGGATACACAGAAGCACGCTGTGTAAGCTTTTATGTAGTATCTTTTACGTAGTGTCCGAATAATAATTTTCATACCAAATCGACTGCAAATAAAAGAGTGCCGGAAGCGAACAGAATGAAATCAAATACAGAATATATTTAATATACTGAACAGCCATTTTCGCACTTTTTATTTTAAAAATGAGCACGTATTTTATTCACAATTTTCCCATTGAATCAACAATTATAAGAAGCTATACAAGGTTCATTCACACTACCTTAAGACTGCTGTGCTTACGAAAAATCGGCTTGGTTGTTTTTAAAGTATGGCTCTTCGAGTGGTGTAGCTTGATGCGCTGCATCAACCCTCATGTATTGTGCATTTGTTTACGCAAGCGGGCAAAATCTGTCCCACTTTTGCATCAATTTAGTGTTTATTTGGGTACCATAAAAACAGTTGGTGAATATTCAGAAAGTAATAGTGCGTACAAATGGTGACTGTTCGATCGTATGTTCGAAGTTTTCGAAGATCCCCAGGCCATATATATTCGCATATCACAGCTACGTCCCATATGAACACACGTGTACCACCGCAGAAGCTATATCCAATACGAGAGTGTGCAGAATATTAGTACAGAGGCCGTCACCACTTAAGTTCCCCTTCACTAATATTCCATAGTGACCTAAGGAGAACTTACGTCTCCACGAACCAGTTTTTTTTTCGCAAACAAGCATGAGGTTTAGGTATTTTTTAATTTAGAATTTACTGAATACCAGAGACATAGGGGCCATGCACAGAATAATTTGTGAACTTTTGTGGTTTCATTTCAAAACAACAAGTGGTGGGAAACAGTGCCACGTTAGATGAACGTCGTGTGCTAAGAAAACAAAACAACGTACATGAAAAAGCCTTTACAAATGTTATTTAGGTGCCGAAACTTTTTTAAGGAGAAAGGTCAACTGATACTATTCTGATGTTGCAATAAGTTCTGAGGAAATGCCTATACGCAGAAGGCAGTCTCCACGAAAGGGAATTTGCAAAAGAAAGCCGCACTGTTTGCATTAAAACACAAATTTTATAGTCCGTGGATTCTCTGATAATCAACACCAGCGGTCGTCACTGGACTCTAAGCTAATCATACGAGAGGTAGATCAAAAGGCGAGGGCAAAATGAATTCAGAACTTCAAGCACGGGAGCAAGGTGAAATCTTTGTTTCCGGGAAACCTGCTTTTAGCCTAATTCATACTTACCCAAATACACATTATGTTGCAAAATAAAGTTCGCGTGGGGAGAAGAGATACGTTGCGTTCTAGTACCCACCATACACAGCTAGACAGGCGGCTAAACGGACAACGGCCATCTGAAATGTCATTACAAATTTTACGAAGCGGGCGAGGTAGAATTTCGCTCAGAGAGCGTCGAAGTCACAAACGACGAAGGATACTTTCTTGCCTCCACAATATGGCGGCGAATATAACAATAATTGTTGGGGTATTGCGTGCCAAAACCACGATATGATTGGGAAAGACTCCGTTGCGGAGGGCCCCGAAAATTTCGACCTCCTGGGATTTTTCAACGTGCTCCTAAATCTAAGCCCACAGGCCTCTATCATTTCACCTCCACAAAAATTCAGCCACCGCGGGTCGGGATTCGAACCCGGGACATTCAGGTCAACTGTCAAGCACCATAATCAGACCAGCGTGACCGGTAAAATGGCGACTAAGCAGAAGAGCTAGAAACTTCCTGGCAAGTTCGCCTGCCCTCGGGTAGACGGAGCATTGTTGTTTGCTCCATGTCATGTAAGCTGTGTCGAAATTTTCATAAGTACGAACACGTAAGACGTTAGGAACACAGCGACTTTAGGTGCTTTCCTTAGCTCTTTCTTGTCGACGCCAGGTGGCGCCTCATCTCGCAGACGCGTTCCGTTACTCGCACGCTTGGTCATGAGTCTTCTTCTTAGCTGTCAAAGTGCACTGCTTACAATGCTGTCCAGACCTCGAACAGAGACTCAGACGCTCGCCTAGTCGTCTATATATGTTCATTTTTTAGTGTGTGTGTGTGTGTGAGTGCGAGTGTGTGTGTGTGTGTGTGAGTGTGTGTGTGTGTGTGTGTGTGTGTGTGTGTGTGTGTGTGTTTTGGAGAACTATGTCGTTTAGCTAGAGCGAGACCGACAAAGTCGATATTGTTCAGCTGTCTGCCAGCCCACTGGTCAGGTTGGTCAGTTCAGACGAAAAAAAGAATAACAAGTTTGTCTGAGGGTTGATCTCGCGACCAGCAGAAAGTTGATTCAAGAGAAAGGCTTCGTTTTATAAAAGAATCTCTCGCGCTTTGGAGCTACTTGTGTGCGGAACGTGTTTATTATTTTCCCAGTAATATTTCTGTGCTTATTTTGTTCAACCCAGTCAGGTAGATGTCGCGTCTATAGTAAACCCTGTTAAGGTGCTCGTTAAACGGCCTTTAAACCGCTCTGAGTTCTTATTAGAGTTGCTTCTTTCTCACCTTAGTTTTGGAGGAGGAGGAGGAGGAGGAGGAGGAGGAGGAGGAAGGATGGAAAAGCAAGAAAGTCAAACAGACGCGCGTCCAGTTTGCTATCCTACACTGCGGGAAGGGGGATTAAAAGAATTGAGCACACAAGAATTCCGCGTGAACTTAAACAAGACTTCTGAGTTCCAAGCACGCCGAAAAAAAACAATTAGTTTGTCCTTATCCCGACAACTTCACAGTACTCTACGCAGGATCACTAGAGTATCCCGTTCCACTGTAGATAATGACACATATCTGGCCTCATTACTAATGACCGCATTAGTCGAGTCACGATGCCTCCCTAAGTCTTGCAAGTACTGGAAATAGAACATCTTTGTCTCCCTAAAGGCTCTATGTCCTCCATATAGCCTTTTATTTCGTTACAACACACGTGGACAACGACACCACCGAACACGGCGCTTATCGCCTAGAGACACACTGTTTTTATTGCTCGCGCGCTGGAAAATCCACTGCACGAGATGAAACGAGTTGATCGCTCGCAGGAGAGCGGAACGAGGCTGCAAGAAAGGACGGGCGTTCGACTGTATGGCAAAGCGTGGGAATAAACGAGTCAAACGGACATCTTTCGTGTACGGACGCATCCAGAAAGTGTACGATTGTGACGTCATGCCACTAAGATCGTTGACGTCAGTAAGCGCAGCGAAAGGACACAGCCTGAAAGAACGCTAAAGTTCACTGCATTCGAAGGACTTATACAGGGGCCTTTGAACAGTAAAATGAGTGCGCGCAGTAACTAAAAAAAGTAAATAAGAAAGATTGCGTTTGGCTCTTTTTGGTGACTCCTGACTTGGCTCAACTTTGGAGGGTCGTGCGTTCCACGACACCCCGGAGAGAGTGCTGTAATCTCAAAATAAAGTTAACGTGCACCTGTCAGAAGAATTATATATATGTTGCTAGTCACGGCTCACGATTAAGAGTCACAGGCAATATTATTTCTGAGAGTGCAGGCTAAAATTTTCAAGGTGCTAGCGAGAGATCTACAGCCAACTTAATAAAAGCCGACGTTGTCACATCAGCTAATATGTAGCCACCGCATTATAATTTCTCCAAAGGACAAGACGATTCCACGATAACCTTATAGGTGTCACGAGGCTATTTAATCAACGTGCTCTCGTGTAGGTTCGTAAGTACTAAAGCGATGACGTAAGTGTCATCAAGAACAAACGAGGCCGTTTGTAGACACACACACCAAAACTAAGTGTATTTACAACATAGAGAGATGGCAGATACAACAAACAAACCCCCCCGCCTACACAACCCAAGTTACATGAACAACTTTTAACTAGTTAGCGACTAGGGGCTAACGCGCAGGTCATAAAAAAAAAAAAAACCATGGTTGATCCCTGCGTCATAGGAATCGGTATAACACGAAAGT
Organism: Rhipicephalus appendiculatus; assembly: GCA_030522465.1. Taxonomy (NCBI): domain Eukaryota; kingdom Metazoa; phylum Arthropoda; class Arachnida; order Ixodida; family Ixodidae; genus Rhipicephalus; species Rhipicephalus appendiculatus. Next base: position 49,767 of record JALIZH010012591.1, on the reverse strand, counting down.
GAAACGTGTCCTTACAGAAGTAGTCGAATGTTTACTGCAAATTGATATAAGAGAGCTTGCACAATGTCTATTGGTGTGTTGACAGTTATAGCACCCTTTAACGTGGATGCATCCACGTTGACGCTTGATGGTACATCTGTATCCCGACGACTAACGTCTATGATGAATTATTAAAGAAACCCTTGTGGTCATAGATGCGTGTGGTAGCTGTACGGTGAGAGCGGAGTCATTGAATGCGGTGTGACAGCCAGAAGAGCTTCAATGATTGGGCGCCGAACCTGGGCTAAGGTCGCCCACTCAACGCTGCCCGACCAGAGGGAGACGCAACGCGCGTCGATCTTCCCCGTTGGCCGGCTGCGATTTTGCGCGGGGTGAGCTAGGAACATGGCTAGGGACGCGGAGTTAACGGCCACGCGACGCAATCGCGCGTCGCACAGCTATTTTTGGTATGGACGGATGCTACGAGTGTGGATGCAAGGGGTAAGGTCGCCACCTGGCAGTGTGCTAATGCGTCGGCAAAATTGCACGTTTACTATTCGAAACACGCCGAATGGGACGGACGCGGAGAAAAAACGCTTTGAAGAAACTAATCGTGCATTTCACGGTCATAATGCATTACTTCTCTTAGCAAGAGCACTGTGAGAGGACAGTGGTAGATATAAAAGGCTTGTTTTTAAAGCCTGCAAAGTATGTGACCGTGGCGCAGCATTCTTTCGTCGGCACTCACACGCGTCGGACGCAGGAATCATGTGCTCCGAAGGAGAGGCGTTTGCGGCACAAACTAGCCGCGGAAACAGGATGAACGAAGATGGAGACGCAGGATACCAGATTATTTTGCCCCCACTGCCAAAGGGACGCGTCGCACAAAACACTGTGTTTTTACATGGCGATGTGCGAGGCAGGCCCTATCGAGTGGAAGATTTCCCAGACGCGCTTGACCCTACGGGACTGCTGCCGGAGATGTTGGCCCTGGGGGGCCTACCAGATAAATCATGTCTGGGCTGTCACCATGAGCAACGCCGACGCTACGAAACGTTTGCTGGACGTGAAGGAGCTGAAAGTTAAGGGGCGACGCTGCATCATTGTAGACCCCCAAGATCAGCAGGTGCGGCTGCGTCTTCATTGGCTGCTCTATGGTGTCGACGATGAAGACGTGCGAACGGCGTTGGCGGCTTTTGGGAAGGTTATTCAAGTCACACGGGTGGCGCGTCCAAGGAGTGAGTGACAAGGGGGTCGACCACGCGTTCCGTGCTACTTAAGCTCAAGAGCGGCGTGAAGGTTGAAGATCTCCCGCATCAAATCAGGGTAGCCGGTGAACTGGCTCTTGTGGTTACACCTGGTCGGCCAATGCAGTGTTTGCGCTGCCAAGGTACCGGCCACGTCAGAAGGGGAGTGTAAGGTACCCCGATGCTCACGCTGTCGTCGGTTCGGCCACAGTGAAGATCAGTGCATGCGCACGTACGCATCTGCGATCGGGCCCGCCGAAGGTGAAGACACAGCACAGTTGGTGATGGACGCGACCGAGGCCGAGGACGCTGCGAAAGGGGCTGGTGACTTGGTGAACCCAGATACTTCAGTGTGTACAGCCGCACCAGCTGGCGGAGAGGGGCCAATAGTACAAGTTGACAAGGGACCTGGTGAGGTTACGCAAGAGCCAGCCTGCCAAACCGAGGAAGGAGGCGCAAGTGCCCCAACGAAGCCACCCGAGGCCACGGAATCGACCGAACAACTTCCAGTGAAGAGCGAAAGCACCAATGTCGGGGCCCCCAGGCAAAAGACCCCACGAACAGTCTGCAGTCGCTCGAGGGGTTCAGTGGAAAGCATTGGGACGGGCCTCCTGCGAAGGCGTCTTCGTTCCGACGCAGTAGCACAAGGCTGCGTACAAGCTCGACTTTGGACAATCACAGGCCGCCACCACCCTCCAGTGGCATGGGTCCACGTGGAGGCTCCGGAGATGTCTAGCTACGAGCTAGACGCTGAAGGTAAGCATCATGCCCCGGGCTAACTTCTTCACTGTGTAGCCATGGCTTTTGTACCGACACTAAGAGTGGCAACGCTAAATGTACGAGGTCTCGCTGCCAAGCGGAAACAGAGCCAAGTCTATGGGCTACTCGTGGATCACGATCTGGATGTATTAGCTGTACAAAAAACAAAAGTAGACGGTGACGAGGAGACCCGGGGCATGATGCTGAGATTTAAGGCGCGTTACTATGCAATTGTAAGTCATGCAATAGGGTCGTCTGCAGGCTGTGTCTTGTTCATTAAGAAGTTACCGGGTCTAGTAGTGCAAGATACCTTCTCTTGCCCGTCTGGTAGATTGGTTTCCTGTGATTTAGTTTTTAATGAATATCAGTGGCGTTTTGTGTGTATTTATGCACCGACCCTTTGCGAGGAACGCACGCTCTTTTTTTCTAAACTAAAAGAGCACTTAAGTTTGGAAAGAAAGTCAGTATTACTAGGGGATTTTAACTGCGTTCTTAATTCGCGAGACCGATCAAACGGACGCGTCTTGCGCGATAACAGTAGCAGCATGCTAGCTGACATAATTACCGAATATGAATTAGAAGACGTAGGTGGCTGTATGGAGGGGGACGCGAGAAGTGCGTTTCACGCATTTTCAGGGGACTAGCCATGCTCGCCTCGACCGCATTTACGTGTCGCTTGAAATAACCGCACACTGTAAGACCTATGCTGTCAACCCAATTTCCTTCAGCGATCATTGTTTAGTTAAATGTGAGATTGGACAGAAAACAAAAAGTGGACGTTTTTCGTGGGAGCTGTGGAAGATGAATTCCAATTTAATCACCGATGAATGTTTTTTAGATCAGGTAATGAACTGCATCAATGAAATAAAAATAAACGATGACGTTAAACTTGCAGGACAATGGGAAGAGTTCAAGCAACGAATAAAAATAAAAGCTATCGATCGTTCCTGCGCATTGAGTTATGAAAGGAAAAAGAAAGAAAAGGAACTCAGAATAACCTTGGTTCTGGTCGATTGGCTAAGACTCGAGTAGTAGTAACGCTTCTCCTTTGCATCCTTTACGCATTTCCTATCGAGTTTTGAAGGCGTCAGCGGAGGCCGATGTCTAAAAACTCCCCTGGCAGGGGTTTTTTCCCCCTTGGACGGCATCGCTCCCATCTAATGACCTTCCTTTCGATTTTTTCTCACGCAGCGGAGTCACAAGCATCCCGGTGGCCCTGGTTCCTTCCAGTGGAGGCTCCATTCGTCTGAATAACCCTCAGGCTATCCAGGAATCGCTTCATGCTGTCACTCCTTTGTACCAGACGATAACGGATGTGAGACAGTTTGGTCGAGGAGGTATCTTGTGTAGATCGCCAGACCAGACCTGTGTTGCTGACTTGCTCAGATGTTCCACATTCGCGAAAACTCCGGTGAGTGCATTCATTCCTGCTCACCTCGCTTGCACCAAGGGAATTGTAAGAGGTGTCGATTCTAGTCTAACTCCACAGCAAACATTAGAGAAATTATCGGCAGCTGGCGTTATTGCAGTTTACCGCTGTAATAGAGCAGTCGACAATACCAGGGTGCCTACTGAGTCAGTTATTGCCACTTTTGCGGGTACTACATGCCCCTCAGAGATTAAGGTATGGCCACTGGTATTCAGAGTAGACCAGCTAGCACCACGTCCACTTCAGTGTCATAATTGCTGGCGATTTGGTCACAGTGTAGGCGGTTGTAAATCGGGCCAACGCTGCTGCAAATGTGGGCAAGAACATGCCCAAAACGTCTGTACTTCACAAGATGAGCGATGTTGCCTGTGTGGCGGAGATCACGCCGCTGATTATCCCAACTGTTCAGCTCGCGCCCAAGAAGTGCAGATTCTTGAAATCATTGATAAACGGCGATGTTCTAGGAGAGAAGCCACAATCACTGTGAAAGAAAGGGCATTTGGATATGCAGGAGTTGCTGCTAAACATAATGTAATTCCAGAACAGTCTCTCACTTCGATTATTGAAGCAGCTGTGCAGAAGGCAGTAGCGAAGGCAATGGACCAGCTATTGGCGAACCTGGGAGACAGCATTTCACAGGCTATTTCGGAAAAACTGAATGCCGCCATGCAAACTGCTGTTCAGTGTTCTGCAACATCCTTGAACATAAAACCTGTACAGCGTACCAGCGCGGAAAGAAAACAGATGCCTAACTCTGAGTGCGATGTTGCGTCAATGAGCTCATCTTCTACTCCCTCTGTCTCTGAAAACCAGCCCATCCACGATTTGGAAATGACAGATGCAGAACATATTGCTAGAGCTCAAAAGAGAGCAATGTCGTCTGCTAACGAGGACTCGTCCTCTCTTCCTCAATCGAAATCGAAGAAAAGTCAGCCAAAATCTCTTCTGAAAGAAAGTATTTTAGAGAAAGCAATTTCGACCGCTGCCCTTTCTTCACCATAGGGTCGTTGAAAGTTCTTCAGTGGAACTGCCGCTCCATTTTATCAGCTTCTGTAGACCTATTTTGTCTTGTAAATCAACTTAATCCGGATATAATTTTATTACAAGAAACTTGGTTAACTAATGAAAAAAGTTTTCATTTGAAGTGTTACAGGTGCTTTCGATTAGACCGACCTACTAGAGGTGGAGGTCTAATCACGTTCATTTCGAGTAAAATATGTCATAAGGCGAAAATTATTTTTCAAGTAATGGATCCAGACTGTGAAATTTTAACCGTAGAGCTGGTCCTTCCCGGGTGTTTTCCGATATATATTATAAACACATATTTTCCTTACGGTGTTCAGTGTACTAGCGCTCTTGACAGGGCATTAAATGTTTGTGGGCGGGATATATTGATTTCTGGGGACTTTAATTCGCATCATATTTCTTGGTGTTTAAAGACAGATTCTTGCGGTAACCGGCTGTGGAACTGGTCATTAGATAAAAACTTCTCTTGCAAAAACACTGGATCTTGTACATTCGTGAGAGGGCTAAACTGCACTACAATCGATCTAACGTTCACTAGTAGTAGTCTCTATGTATCTTCGTGGTCGACTGTTGATAGTGCCACCAATAGTGATCATCTGCCAGTAACTTATGAACTTACCCTTCCAGTGACATTCACTGCTGAACAAACCAATACTTTTATTAACTACAGCATATTCAAGAATTGCTTGATGTCTGCCATTTCTTCGCTATCCGATGATTCGGATGAACAAAAATCAAGGAAAATTTGTAGCGCTCTAGAAACCTCTAGAAAAAAGTCGGAATTTATTGTTCAATCAAAGAAAAATAATTTGTTCAACCCTTGGTGGAACGCGGAGTGTTCACGCGATTATAAAAGAAGAAAAGCAGCCTGGAAAAGCTTATTACATAACCAGTGTCCGAAAAATTGGAGTGACTATAAATTCTACCGAACCATATTCAAACACACAGTAGCTAAAGCAAAAGATGACTACGACACTAAGCATTATGATTCCCTATCCAAAGACAAAAATAAAAGTGCGCTTTTCAAATTTCTCCGTAGCAGAAAAATTCTTCATAGTCCAAACATAGATTCTTTGGTGTACACTGACGAAGAAATAAAACAAATGCTAAAAGATATAGCGAATGGTCTAGAAAACAGATTTTCATCTCTCCTGTCACCATACACTAAATGCGAAATACCGAGTGATGACTTCAGTGAGATAACAATGATTGAGCTGGCCTCCGTTATGCAAGGACTTCCAAATTCCGCTCCAGGTGGTGACGGAATAACTACAAAAATGTTAAAAATCCTTTTCAAGGAAGCCCCTGATATTTTATTAGCGATAGTTAACCATTCTATCAAATGCTCATGGATTCCTTCCAGTTGGAAAATTGCTAAAATAATTCCAGTTCTTAAAAACACCTGCGCAGGATACTCCCTGGACAATATTAGACCAATTGCGCTAACTTCTAATCTGGTAAAATTAATAGAAAGAATACTTTATGCCCGTCTTATTAAATTGGTAGAAGATAAAGACGTTCTCAGCCCCCTTCCAAATTGGATTTAGACCTGGATGTTCTATTTGGCATGCACATGTGGACTTGGAGAGCAGAATCAAATTAGCGCGCCGTCGCAGACAAATAGCAGCCCTGGTAACATTGGATATTTCAAAAGCTTATGATAGTGTAGAATATAAAATATTATTGGATCAATTAAAATTTCATGACATCCCTAATTATTTGGTGAGATGGTTTAGTGAGTTTCTAACTGAAAGGAAGTTTTATTGCTCACTAAAAGGTCATGCTTCAAATATACGTTCCCAGTCACGAGGAGTTCCTCAAGGAGCAGTCACCTCGCCTCTTCTTTTTAATATATTGCTAAGTACCATTCCCAGTCATGATGATGTATACACATACGTATATGCAGATGATATAGCATTTTTCGCTTCAGACACTGATATACATTCGCTATACACTCGCTTACAAACGTACATGTGCGCCATTGAAAATTGGTTACGGACGATCCATTTATGTCTTAATGTTTCAAAGAGTGCAATTATAGTTTTCCCTTTCGATTACCCAGTTACTATAAGTCTAACTTGCAACCTGCAGACTATACCACAAGTGGACTCGGTAAAATATCTAGGAATAATTTATGATAACCACCTCCTATGGCATACACACATTGAATACATAACTAAGAAAGGAGTACGGGCGCTAGGAGTCCTACGAAGGCTATGCAACAGTCGATCGGGGATGCGGAGAGACACACTAATTATGATATACAAAATGTACGTACGCCCTGTATTAGAATTCGGATGTGTTTTATATTCAGGTGCACCGGCTTACAAATTGCGTCCGCTTGTACTCCTGGAAAGGGAGGCCTTAAGGTTATGCCTTGGATTACCGAAATTTGTAGCCAATAATGTTCTGTACTTAGAGGCAAGGTTGCCCTCGCTATCGTGCAGGTTTAGGATACTTACGGTACAAACATTTCTTAACATTTATGAGTATCCTATAAAACTAAAAGTTATTTTCATGTATCAGCCAGAGTTATTTTTCCTATCTTATTGGCCTCGGTTTCAAACACCACAGGTGGGCTACGTACAAGCACTTGTTGGACCATTAGATGTTAAACTGAGCGAAGTTCCTTCCATTGGCAATGAAAGACAGAACCTTGAAATCATTTTTGACGATATATATCCGAATCATGCAAAAAATCTGCCTTACCAGATATTAGACGGTCTTCTGCAAAGTCATTTGGAGGAGATAAATACAACAAATGTCATAGCTACAGACGCCTCCCAATCGGAAGAAAAATCTGGCGTTGGCATTTTCTCCGAAACCCTCAATTGGTCATTCTCATTAAGACTTCCCGATTTCTTATCATTATTTTCGGCGGAATTTCTAGCGGTGATTATGGCTTTAAGAAAGCTCAGCCCATCAACCTCAAGTGTAGCCATAATTACAGATTCGTTATCTTTGTGCTCAGCACTCGCTGCTAATAGTGACTCTCGATTATCACGTACTTTTCATTTTTTGGTTCCCACCCATGTAACTTCAATCAGATTAATCTGGGTACCGGGCCACAAAGGGATCAAAATGAACGAAATGGCGGACACTCTGGCGAAAGCCGCCCTCAGTGGCCCGGTACTTTCAATTATTCCCACATCAGCACTCATAATCCGTGACAGATTTAGAAGGCGTGCCATAATTCAAGACTCTGGTAAAACATTAGTGACTTATCTAAACGAATATCGACACCTCTTGTTCCCTTGGCGTAGAAATTTCTGGTCAACGCGAAGAGAGGAAGTCATTTTTCCAAAATTACGCTGTCGAGTTCCAAAATTAAACTTCTATATGCATAGAGCTGGTCTGGCTCCTTCCCCCCTTTGCTCGTTTTGTAGCAAGGAGGAAACAGTCGAGCATTATTTTTTATCATGCAACCGCTACAACTTACTGAGGAAAAACATTCTCAAATTCGCTTTTAATCGAATTAGATTGGATTTCATCATCTCTAATATTCTTTCCTTGGGAGCCTCCTCATTAGGTCATTGTCACCGGGATCTCTGTTCCGCTGTAGAGAAATTTTTAATTGAATCAGGGCGGTTTTGACATATAATCACTAAATTAGCGTCATTCATTTGTTCTAACCATTCTATAATTCTACAGTAATATCATACATATCTGATCACTTATGTCTATAAAATATTCGTTTCTTGGCCAATCCCCCAGAGTGGGTGTGAGCCATACACATAGGCTATCATCATCATCATCAACCTTGGAAAGGTTAATTGACTTGGAGTGCCAACAGCCGGGAGTGTTTAAAAGTGACATACGCAATATTAAGCAGGACGACGTGAACAGCGCGTGAGACAGACAAGGACAGAATAACCGACGAGGACTAGCGCTAGTCCTCGTCGGTTATTCTGTCCTTGTCTGTCTCACGCGCTGTTCACATCATGGAATACCAACTAGCCCGGTCACATACCTTGATTAAGCAGGAACTTGAACTGCATGACGAGGAACGCTACCGCGGTGCACTTGTTCGTGCTAGGGCTGAGGCTTTAGCGGCTGGAGAGACGCCTACCAGAATAGCGTTGGGATTGGAAAAAACGAACGCCCGAAGGAATCACATTGAAACGATAGAGGACGGCGGTCACGAAGTAACCGATACCGACAGCATTTTATGTGTCTTTTCAAGGCACTTCGAAAACCTTTTCGCATGCAGACAGGTAGACCTAGAAAGATTTAAAGCAGAATATTTGGGACGCATGCCACAACTGAGTGATGAAGCCAAAAGTGCTTTAGAATTACCTATATCTGTATCTGAAGTTGAACGGGCGATTGATAAGTTAAATCCTGGCAAGTCTCCGGGACCAGATGGTCTTTGCGCCGCGTGGTACAAGTGTTTTAAAAATGACTTGTCTCCTATACTCGCCGCCGTTTTTAACGAAGCATATGAGGAAAAAAAATTACCACCCTCGTTTGGTGAATCACATACTGTACTGATCCTGAAGACAGATGAGGTTGAAAAGCTTAGGCGCGTCAAAGCGTACAGGCCAATCGCACTGACAAAAGTAGACTACAAGATATTAATGAAAATTTTGGCTGCTAGACTGCAGAGAGTAATAAAAGATATTGTCGGTCCACACCAAACGTGTGCAATCAAAGGTCGTACCATAGTAACAAATGTTCATAGAATGCGGTCTCTCCTAGAATGTGTTGACTTGACTCAAACTCGCGTGGCCGTACTCCAGCTGGATCTGGAGAAAGCGTTTGATTGTGTCGCCCATGCTCTTTTGTTTGCAGTATTGGAGCACATTAACGTTGGTAAGATAATTGTGGACGGTGTTGCCCTGGCATATCGGAATGGTAGTACAAGACTAATAATCAACAAGACATTGGGGCCACCCATTAAAATTGAGCGTTCAGTGCGTCAAGGTTGCCCTGTTAGTCCACTGTTGTTTTGCATGTATATTGAAACGTTATGTTTGTCGATACTACAGAACAATATCATTAGTGGGTTTCGATTACAATCCTCAGAGGTCAAACTCTTCGCGTATGCTGACGATGTTGCGATATGTAGTACTTCTTATGAAGGCATTGAAGAATCACTACGACTTTCTAAATGTTTCGCTGAAGTTACAGAAAGCAACATAAACTGGGGCAAGTGCCTCGGTTTTTGGCATGGATCGTGGCCTTCAGCCCCTGAATTTTTTGCTGCCATTAAATGGACAACAACCCCAGTTAAATATCTTGGGGTTCCGCTCGAGTCATACAAAAAATACTGATGGCTATTGGAAACAACAGACAAAAGAAATAATCGAGAAAGCGAGTAGGTGGAAAGCAACTTATCTGTCCATGTTTGCTAGGGCTACTGTATGCAACTGGTTTTTTGTGTCTAAGCTATGGTATGTGATGCAAGTGCTGTACTGTTCACCGGTCAATGTGCAAAAATTACATAGGGTGTTTGCAATATTTGTGTGGGGGTCCAACTGGGAAAGGTGCAGTCGTACGAATTTGTTTAGACGGGTGAAGAGCGGAGGCCTTGGGCTATCACATCTGTTCATCAAGCAGTTACTAAACAGGTTTTTCTTTTTCCGTGAGGCAAGCGACCCCTTCCTGTTAATCGTGTGTCAAATAAGATTAGGCAGACTCCTGCCGGAGTTCGTTGTGAGCACTCAAGTGATGACAGGCGCAGTACAAGGCTATATGAAGGAAGTTGTGGCCAGCGTTCGATTTTTGAGTGTCCGTTTTTCGACAGAATACCTGTGGTCTGTTGGAAAGAAAAAACTTTATAAGGATTTATGTGACACTGTGCTCCCCATCCCAATGTACAGAGCGCTATATACCGCACGCAAGGGTCAGAATGTACTTAAACGCGTTAAAAAAATGCAAGTATCTCCAAGTGCAAAAACATTCTTCTTTAAATTACACACCGGCACACTTCCAGTAAGAACCTTTCTAGAGGACAGAGGTTTTTTTATTCCATGGGGATCCGATTGTCTAATCTGTAACCAACCGGAAACAATTGACCACGTTTTTCTACACTGTTGGGAGGGGGGTATACTTTTGGGATGTTTTGCAAAGGACTATAAAAAAAGAATTTCCGTTAGACCCTCATGGAATCAGGTATTTAGCGATAGAGAATGAGGACGGATTACCATTCGACTTAATCATGATGACTGCCTTGCACAGTATATGGCGCTCTCGAATGGCTGGATTTTACTGTGACCCTGACAGGAGACCAGCAAGAGAGTACTTTAAAGAAAATGTAAAAAAAGTTTATCGATGTAGAAAAAACAAATGAATGTGTTCCTTCATGGTTGGGAAGGGTGGAAGCCCTGCTCAATATGAAGGAATTTTAAGTTGTAATTTTATTTATCAGTGCTTGAAGGCCGCGGTAGCTTTTCTGTGTCTTTTTGTTGTGTCATTCATGTTTTGTATGCTTCTGGTGTATTGTAATATAATTCTCTTGTCCCCGTGTGTGTGACGTCCAACCGGCAATAAAGAAAAAAAAGACCGTGGCGCAGTGGATAGCGTGCCCGGCATCTCTTATCGCGGACCTAGAGGTCGTAGGTTCGACTCCCGTTGACGGAACTTTTTTTCTTTGTCTTCTGATCATGCGTATTTTTTCGACGTCATTTCCGTGACGGAAATACGTCACTTAAATCTTGGTGGACCTCGGCATAAAACACTTTCGTGTTAAAATGTCACCATTCGTGACGAAGGGCACTGGCATCATCAGCGAGGAGCCTATCCAGATTCATAAACAACGACTTCTCTAAGGTACATCTTGTAATGTCATTTTATCAGCTGATACAGAGAAATTGCAATGTGCTTATACGGTTTCATTCAGTTAGTGTTGCTGCCTTGGTTATGTTCAGTAATTCAGGTGCGTCCAGAACAGTTTTATTTCGGAAATTTCGCGTGTTCACCAACGAAGTGCTTGACCCTGACTTTTTTGCAATTTTTGCCCGGTAACTTCTCATACTTTTCTGTAATTGAGTACGAAATTTCAAACTGGCATCTTACATGGAACCGCCGTTCTCACAGCTACAAAAGAGAAGCAGTGCGACCGTGAAATTCTGCCTGCTAATTACACATAGTAGCAGCATTAAGTCCCCCCTAGCAACCATCCCGAGGCACGCCCTTTGACGCCACTTTTTAATCGCTCAGCGCGCTCCTGTGCGGTCGCCTATGCACGGGTCCCGCGTCCGGCCATTTCCTGAAGCAGGGAAGCACCCATTATGCGAACCAGAACACTGTAGTAATATGAAGGCCGTCAACCACTACTACAGTCATCAGAGTCATGGCCGAGAGCACAGAGAGGCTGCTTAGCAATGGCTGGCAGGTGGTGTCTGTCGCCCAGGTTGACCCCATTCCTTAATCTTGCTTGCATGTGTTTGGAGGGGGCTTAGTCCGTCCCTCCTTCCCGCGTCCCGCAGGAAGGAGGTACTTCCCGCGTCCCTCCGGAAGTTCTTTTATCTTTCTTTCTTTCTTTCCTTCTTTCTTTCTCTCTCTCTTTCTTTCTTTCTTTCTTTCGCGTGCGCAATGTCAAAAAGCTCAAAAACGTGCAAGAAGCTGTTTCAAGAAGCCGCGGTAGTTATGCTGCAATAAAACAGAGAGTCAGATCCCACTACCATGTGAATATAAAATAAACGGCACGAGAACGCCAGCGGTGTGGAGGTACACGCGAGAATTTTGACCCAACAACCTGGGAGCCGCCATTAGCCTGCCTCCACTCAGGCTGCCAATGCTACGAAGCCGGGTTTTAACCCACAATTTTGGATCAAGCAGTCCGGCGACATAGACGCTCGATCACCCCGTAGGGCAATCATCATGCATTTGTGGGACTATATGAACCTAACAATCTTGGCGTGCGGAAAATTGTAACTCTGGTTGGCGGATTTGTATATTTAACAGGGGAACTGCTCGCGCTCCATGATCCCTGCGAAACGGAACGCAGCTCGAAGTGACCACGTGCAACAAGACTCGGGCCAAGCCCCCTCTACACAAACGAGATCGAGCAGCGACAACCAAGGCTAGCATTTACCAGCAAATTCAGGCAAGTGGACGATGCCACTGGGCCGGCTGCTTACCTAGTTTAACTGGTTCAGCCTTCTTTGTATATCTACTCGGTTTTCTTTTTCTGTTCTTCTTCTCCTTTTCCCTTATGTCTCTCTCAATTGCTATACATTTGCTCCTCTTCCTTTTTTTTATCTATTTCTTTGCCTTTCTTGCTCGTTCTATTTTACTTCCTTTTTTTGTCTCCCCCCCCCCCTCCCACACTTCGTGTCTCTTCCTATTTCAGGCTTACTTAGCCATTTTTTTTTCTATCCTTCCAGATGGTTTTGCCTACGTTACGCAAAACAATTTTTGCAATACACACCTACATCAATTCGAAGGGAATATTGGCAGAATGAGCCCCTCGTGGCGAAAATGAAAGAGAAAGCGCATTTTGACCGATCCAAAGCATGAATGCGGGATTGGGCTGATGAGCAACTAAATGTGAAAGAAAGCGATGAGAGCGATATTACACGAAAAGAGTACGGCGAGAAAAAAGTGAGCCAAATTGGGGAGACAATAACTAAAATTCATACATTACAAGGAAAAAGTGGAGTGAGAAAATGGTAGGAATCTGACAACAGGAGAAATAACGATAGTGTCTTGCCAAGCAGTAGCAAACGAGAAAGTTACAGCGAAGATGCTCCATGTTCACTGGATTCGCTGCGAAAAGGCCAGAAAGGTCGAGGTATAAAGAGTAGCGCAAATAGCCTAAAGCAGCAATTGACTGTAATCTGTACAAATGCGTTACTTGTCGCGTTGACGAGGGACGCTTAAAAAAAAAAAAAAAAAGGTAGGCTGGCAGGAAACAAAAAAAGATGAAATTTATGGCGTGAGAACATTTCTGTGCAAAATGAATGCTAAAATATTTCCGAAGACAATCTATGACAATTTTGTGCCATACGACGCTGAAAATTATTCTGTACCATTTAGTAGTTATTATTTCGCTCATCCAATGGTTTAATCGTTACCTCGTTTTAATACGGATTTAGCTTGAGGTGTAAACGGTGTTGGCGTTTTTCATACATTCCATTGTAGCAAACAACAAATATGAGAAATGAGTCATATTAAACACAGACACTCCTGTCAATCACTGATGGCGGTTGTCCCTAAAGAATGGCGCTTAGAGACACAGCTTCCTTAAACCGTAACCGAACTGTTCACGCATTAATGAACTGCTTAGAGCAGACTGCATTGGTTTATTAGGGAGTAAAAGTGACATGTATGAAGAATATCGGCGCCCGTATGGCAGCAGTGTCCTGCTCTTGACTTGTTCAACCAAGAAAGCAGCATGCTTTGTGGCTCACTTTAACTACTGGGCTCTCATTAGAGCCTCAGATAAGTTGCTGTAGCTACAGCAAGACAACTAAGCTAAAAAGTCTAGTTTCGTGGCTGTATGACATCACACGGGAGCCAATTCAGGGTGTAGGACAAGCAAAGTAAGATAGTTCTTCAAAATAGGTGGGACAGATTATAAAAAAAAAAAACAGTCAAGTACGTTTGTTCGTATCGCTTGCAGGTCCTGCTGTGCTGAGAAGCATACGCACTCACCCAAACGTTCACAACATCTTCCCCGTCGCGGCACTTGTCGGCCAGCACTTGGGCGCTTAGCAGCAGATCGGCCAGATGCCGGTTCGGACGATCCATCACCAGGATGTGCATCAGGGAACCTGGAGAGGAACATAAGAGCACGTCACGTCACGCGCCCTTCACTAGTTTAATGAAAATGCTTCGAGAAAATGGTCCTACCACTACGATACACCGTAAAGGGGAATTTTGAGAGCAGCAGGCTCTATCCCCAGCCACTTGGCTGGCGAGGGTTGAGGCTTGGGCGAGTTGGTTCATACTTATAAGAGGGGAAAACAGCGCAAAATTCAGACAGGACACACAAGATGAATAAGACACAACAACAGCGCTGACTTACAACTGATTTATTTTTCGACATGTGGGCACATATATACCTTGACAGACAAAAAATAGAAAGAAAAATAACACGATTTCGTGCCCCTATCTCTCGTCGAAATGCATGATCGCTGAGCGCCACAAACACGTGCTATACATATCACCGGCGGTTCAAAAACTCTATTTCTTTTTGCGAAAGGGTTAGAGATGGCATGCTCACACAGTTAGTCTTGATGCGTTCTATTTCTGCTGCTATTTCTGCTGCACTTGGCTGGCCATTGTAAAAATTGTGGTTGTCAGCCGATTCTCGATAAGTGGGTGGTCATGGGGTGCTATAACGAGCAGCGCGAGAGCGATATTAGCGAAGCCTTTCACATTGAACAGCATGGTGTTTGTTGTGCTATCGAACCCTCAATCTCGCTTCAGATCTGCAAAATCAGATATCTTAGGTTCACTGATGAGACAGGTTCTTGATAACGTTTGCCTTGATAGCCTTTGTCACATGTATGTGCATTTCTGCATATGTTTCGTGGTTCTGCGCAGATATCTGTTTCCTACATATTGCAATTGCTTTGCAATAAATCTTGGTTGTTAGTTGAGCGCCGAGTCTGTGTCTTCTCGTCCCGTCTTTAGCGCTGTTTTATTCTTCGTTTACTATGCACCAAGCGGCCCGATCAAGCACACTGCTAGAGCAGCAGGTCTGTGCCTGGTCTTGGTCCATTCACACACATGTATACGAAGCGTTCGTTTACGATTGCAAACGTAATCTCGCCGAGATCCCTAACGAGCAATGTACTCTTACGCGGAGAAAATTATGTTCTTGTAATGAATTCAGACGCTGGCGTTGGTATGAGTTCAGAAGTGGCACCCAAGCGGCAAAATGCGTGGCTTAACTTACTCGGTTTGGACAATGCATTCGCACTGACAGCAGTACCCGTACCTGACTCTCAGTATTGTCGACAAACATACCATTGTGTTATCAGAAATAAAAGAGTATGGAAGGTCGTTACCAAGAGAACCACGGCGTAACCTGGCGTTGAATTATCGTGACTCTTGATACACGCAAAATTCCAAGATTGTACAGTTTTATATGGACACACGAAGGCAGACACGCGTCTGATGATCGAGGCTTGGCATATCAGCAGTACTGTAATCGAATGCGTAAGCGAGTCGTCGATTAACTTGCATAAAGAAGAAATGAAATGCTCAAACAGTTATCCTTCGTATAGATCCGCATGTGTGCCTGATTTCCAGGTGGCGTGTCCGTTTATGAGCATGCTCAGGAAGGTTCTGTGTCTACCTTCCTTACTGCCACAGGGCACTCTTTCAGCTAATGCAGTTCAAACTCGATCTAACGAAACCCATGTAACTAAGTAATTCGAGCGTGTCGTTATATCGGGTTTTAACAGTAGTCACTGTTTCTGTTGTCTCGTTCTCGCGTGTCTGTGTCTAGCCACCTTCTCTTGTTTCACGAGGGTGTTAGTGTTTTGAGGTTGACACGCTACTTTCTGGAGGCCTCATAGAAACTAGGCGCAGCGTCGCCTGGGGGAATGGAGTGAAAACTCGAAGACAGCGGAATGGAGAGTCCACAATCTCGGTACGAGTACGAACACCGCCTAGCTCCACGTGGGGTCACTTTTCTCTATATTATGAAAACCGCTGGGAGCTAGGCGGCATTGAGAATTGATCCCATTGCCTCATGTCGTACGCGGATGCGCTCTGTACGATCGGGACTCATACCGAGAAGTATGTGTTTCCGCTCTTTTTTTATCATTCCCTTCCCCGCTACTGCTTCCTCTACGTCCCGCCCTTTCGAAGCTGCTTCAGAAGGGTCGGAAGACCCTTCCGGAACAGCGAAGGCCGATCTCGTCATTGTTCCAAGCTGCCTGCTGCACAGTGTATTGGGCGGGTAAACACGTACTCTTCTGCAATGCGATCATAAGCGGCTGTTTAGTGACAGTGTTCGTGAATTATTTCGCGCGTTTCGCATCTCTAGGAACGAACCTGTAGTGTAAACGATTAGTCATGAATGCGACAACGCGAATGGCTGGTCTCGAATTTGTCAGCCAGTATATGTAAAGATTATGCTTGGCAACACGCAGGGAGCTGCAAAAAATATTTCTTTCCAATTTTCGACAGCCAGCGGTGGCTGCCTTACGTCCGCTTAGACATACAAGCTCATGGTATCAAATGTATGGAAATGTTCACTGATATCCGTAACATCATCTGACAACACTGTGGGTACTCAGATTGATTAAGTGCACAGATTTAGTGCACTCGCATGCCCTATTGCCTACGTACTATGACATATAAAGCAATGATGTTACACGAGGAAAAAGACCAACTGCACAAAACAGCCGTTCAATTACTAAACTAGTTTAAAGGATGAGAAACGGTCGACGCTGTTTTTAAAACGACGAGCGCAACTCCATGGCATCATGTTATTTCAGACATATAACCTCGAACTGCTGATACGTAGGAGTTGTATTTGAAGGATAATGCATCAACGCTCAGTGTTTCGCTGCCTTCCGGCGTAAAGTTCGAGAGCCGCATGAGAACGAACTCTTAAGCAAAGCAATATTTAGGGGGCGAAAACAAAGTAAAGATAGATAGTCAACGTCATAGTAAAAAAAAATCTTGCTAATGTGGTTTAGTAGAACCTCAGCGTCTCCTTGTAACACGAAAGTAAGTTAATTAGCGAGTTCAATACACGAAAATGGACTTACACGCGTTACACTGGCCGTCACATTGAACCTAAAACGAGCGCTGTTCTTATTTTTCTCACCTCTGAAAATCTGGACGTCGAAGCAGGAGTTCCATTCCGGGTAGAGAGACTTCTTGCTCTGCGCTAACTGGACTCCTTTGCCTGCGTTAACGCAATAAAAAACAATGATAAATCTGTGAGCAATAATTAAAAGTCACAGTTTCGCATCAACGGGGAAAGGCGACGTCATATTTCCCGCCTCGGGCACAACAGCATAAAGCAGCCGGCGGGTGGCGTGCGGCCCGCGGCTTCAGACGGAATAAAGTTCTGTGACTTTGCTAAATAGTACCGGCATTATTTTTCACCTATTGCAATTATTAGCGCTTGTTTTGGGTAAGCTATAGAGAGACGGGACTGGTCTCAAGCATTTTTTTTTTGGCACCCCATGCATTGAGGCATCTCCGTGGAACGATAACTATATTTCAGTATGGGCGTCCACATTTTAGTCATTGAGAAAATCAGTACCGATATGTTTCTCGAAACCTGACGTCAAATGTGATGTGGGAAAGGTGTTCTTTCAAATATCAAAGTTCGGTGACGTTTTGTCTAGATTCTCTCCACCGCCACGCCTCCCCCCTACTCTCCTCATCACTTTTTCTCCGGCCATTATGGGACTGAATTTCGCGACTGCGACTCACAAGCTGAGGTGAGTTTGAGAACCTTGTTATGGCATCGGGAAAAGAAGCGCAATGTTTGCAGATATCTAGAAATGCTCCACTGCTTCCGCTAGGCTGAGTCCAACATAAAGGAAGACAAGCAGCTTTACCATGCGATGTGCGGTGTAAACAATGTTGACTACTGGGCTAGAAGCCCGCCCAGCACCGTCACGAAGTTCTGTTGTGAGGCGACAACGGTGGAGCGAGCAGGACGGTTACAGGAAATATCTCACGTTACATCACTACTGAGAAAGTGAGCAATGTTCGAGAAAAGCGTCGAGATTTTTGCGGCGTTTCGAGCGTTGTTCCAAAAAGCGTCACCAGAGTTCAGAGAGGAAAAGTCACTTACGGAGCACTTTCTTGAGCGTAGGCATTATTTGCAAAGAAATGGAGCTGAGACGACCAATCAGTAAACAGCAGCCAAAAAGTACAGGCCCAAGTGCTACAGTAAACAGCGTGCTATTATGTACCCCGATTCACTGAGATGGACATTTTGGCTCAGTGCCGTCGCAGCGATTGCTTCTGCGCGTAAATAAATTCCTTGGTTGGAGCCGCCACCAGCCAATGCAATAGGCTGGACTAAGGGTGCACCCGGCACCAAGTTTCGTATTCTTCCCATTGCCGAGATGTTGGACGACTGTATTTTGTACTAATATCAAAACGATACATCATAGGCTTCTAGTAAATATGCCTTTTCCTCTAAAGTATGAGCGCCAATTTGAACTTGACGTTTGTTTAGGCGCGGCTTGAAAGCTCGCAACACTCATTTTCTGTGAGCAGAGCCACTGCGATAGCATGTTGCTGAACTAGCGTCCGTCCTCAAGCTCTTCGAGGCACTGATCCCAAAGCACGCGTCAAAAAAAAAAAGAGGAAGAAGAGAAGCCGAGTCAGTGACACGCAGAGGTAAATTTTCTGCCTTTATAGCTCCCAGGGAGCAAAACAACATATTCAGAAAGACGACGAAGACCACACGACAAAGAGGACAGTGCTACTTCCGTGTCTTACTCTTCGGAAGTAGTAGAAAAGCCCCAACGCCTATAAGAGATCAAATTAGTGCATCCTTCTGCCATAGGTTCCTTTGTCGGCGTAGGGCCACTCCCGGCGCAAGAACGCAGCCCCCATCCCTGCCTCCACTGTACGGCGAGAGACACAAGAGTCTTCGCGTACGTGGGGACGTCGTTAGCGATTTGTGCTTGCTTCCTCGCAGATACGAAGTTACTGCCTCGGTAGAGAAAGGGCCGGACGATTTAGTTATACGTGGCGAACATGACAGACACTCAGGAGTCCTGACTTCTCGGAGAGTAGCCGTAGCTATAACCGTAGCAGGGCACCCTACTAACCCGGCAGGTTGGAGACGGCTGCTATTGGAATACGCCGCGCCGCTTATGTCGGCAATTGCATTGTCCTTTCAGAATGCGCGTTGCAGGGGTATTTGCTTCTCGCACGTGAACGACGGTCAACTCGATTCGCTGGAATGTTTATGACATCAGAAAGAACGCTGTGGGGAGGTTAGACACGGAAGAATAATTGGATGTGCCGATAATGATGGCTCCGTGACGTAGCGACGCCGCTGCCACAAGCATATAAATCTTCTGTACTTATTGAGGGATAGCACAAGTAACATTTGTATAGACCCGTCATGGTGGTCTAGTGGTCATGGTGCTCACCTACTAACCCGAAGGTCGCGGAATCGAATCACTGCCGCGGCGGCCGCATTTCGATTGAGGCTGAATGCTAGAGGCCGTGTACTTAGATTTAGGTGCATGCTAAATAGCACCAGATGGTCAAAATTTCCGGAGACCTCCAGTACAGTGTCTCTCATAATCATATCATGGTTTCGGGATGTAAAGCTCCAGCAATTACTGTTAGTAACACTTGAATAATACGTCAAGAAAAGCAAATCCATAGAGCAAGATGTTTGTTTGCTTGCTGCAAGGCGTCATGATGTCGTGCATGCTGCTGTCATGAACTAGGTGCAGAAGATCACGACGAGAAGTTTGATTACCAACCTTACCCTTACGTCACCATTGGGCACGTAAGCTTTCCTGAGACAGCAGCACCAAATGGTTAAGTCTTCTGTGCTTGTTGCAGCGGCTTCGCTACATCACGGAAAGCCATCATTAGCCCAGAAACATGAAAACAGGGCCATTGCAGAATGAATGGAGGCAAACAGACAGCCTCGTAAGAAGGTTCTAACATTCTTTTTCGTATAGAAATTGCAATAAATGTGTGTAAAACAATTCAACATGTGCTGGAACTCTGCAACGCGTATGATACCACATGTATTTTATTTGTTACTTATCATCCTAGTATCATCCAAAAATGACAGAAATGTTACAAAAAATAAGTCAAATTAAGGACTAGAAAAGGCAAAGTTCGACCATTGGCTCGCCTGTGGGCTCTGCTGGTCGTGGTTCCCAATAAAAAAGAGGTCAGGTTACGCACTTCTGCGTTGATGGTCGTGAGTTGAACATCATCACAAAGCAGAATGTCTACAGTCATCCGAATATCTATTACCACCGAGACAGTTTCTTTTCTTACCTGGAATCCCTCGACCCTCCCCCCCCCCCTCCCCCCCCCCCCAAAAAAAAATACCCTGGCCTACAGAAGTTGATGAACGAGATGGTGAGCAAACCACATTCATCACACCGGACGGGCGGGGCGAGTTAATGGTACTTGTGTCCAGTATTTCTTACGCACCTGCTAGATTCCCGCGGAAGATAGACGTTCTGCTCTGCGGTCTAACTTAGCAGTACTGTCTCGTTTACTTTGATGACGAAGTAGTTTTTCTGCTACCTCCGCGCAGCCCACTGGACAGCTACAGACTGTGCTGAAGCACTTACTTTAGCAGGAGTTTATCAAAACAGGTTGGTGTAACCCCCCTTGCATGCCACATACATTTTCTTGACCCCGTGATCAGTTAGGCAGACGTCTGCTATAAACCTGGGAAGATCGGACCACTTTTTAAAGTAAATGAGCAAGAAAGCGAAATATATTTTTCGGTGTTTGTGCTTGTCAAAGAATGCTCAACAAATATTACTCAAATATTGCCGAGCCACTAACTTCATTGACCAAAAAAAAAAAAAGAAAAGGTCGGATGTTCTTAATAATAAAAAACGATGCGACCACGAGAATCTGCATGTTCGTGGGATTTTTTATGATGTGGTAACTCGCTGGTATAGCCAATACCTTAGGCCTTGTCGGCAAGTCGGATAAGAAAAGGCGGTCGACGTTGTGGGCATTGTGCGCCGTTTGAAAAAAATTAAAGGAAACTTGAGCTTCGCCTTCAAGAGCAGATCGCGATAGCGTAATCGGCCCTCGTGCGCATCGCCTTCTGAACTGCTAGCCTGCTTCGGTTCTCGGTGCATGCCTCAACCGTGCCGCGAGAAAGCAAATGACTGTGGACGTAACACAGGCCATTTCAGAGTATCATTGAATGCCTACTGCAAGCACAGTTCTTAAGTGCCCACCACGCCATAATTATTCCTTTTGCGAATCAGCGAAGAGCCCACTACACGTCCGTAGGGCAAGACGCGAACTTACGCAGCTGTTCCCTTTGTTGACGGTTCTGCTGCTGATGATGATCAAATACGTCTGAGCGCTTCGTAATGGGTTGGCCTTTAAAACGCCCATTCGTTTCTCAATTCACATGTTCTGACGCCTAGCTCGATTCTACGCTTCTGCCACGCAATATATGATGCGTTCAGGAAACTCCTTCAGCTTCATGACATTCACATAGTGTTTTTTTTCTAAAGCAATGTGAACAGATATTGCTACTCTGTGGTAGAATACCTGCTTGCCACGCAGACGGCGTGGGTTAAATCCTGACTCAGACCGGGAAGTTTCTATTATTTATTTTATTTGCATCTTTCTTGGTTTTTCGGTCACGGACAAGATGATGATTTCTCGCTCACAACCAACGACGCCTTACGCCGACAGGGACGCCGACACCGGCGCCGGAATTTCTGCGAAACGAGCTTTTAACGCTATCGCGTAAGAAAAGGTAAACAGTTTCGCCGCAAGGGCGAATCAGTGAATGCGATAGCAAGAAATTGGAATGTCAGACGAAGATCGACGAGCAGCTCGATGCTTGCAGCTTCCCGCTGAAGCACAAAGAAGGACGCTCGAAAAGGACGCGCAGTTATACAAAGGACAAGCGTGAACTAACAACTATTGCAGCCTTTGTGCTTGAGCAACGCGCCGCAAGTGTCGACAACGCGAAACCCGACGCTCTTAAATATTTGTCAACGTGGCTTTTTGGGCTAGTTGGTTATACGATTCAAAACGGGGCATAGCGCTAATACACACGGACGAGCAAGAGACAACAGGACAAGCGCTAACTTTCAACTGATTGTTTATTTCGGAAAGTAACGTTATAAATAGATCCGTATGCAAAAGGTCCTCTCATCACACATGAAAACGTGCCGCATCAAGAAAGGCCAATTCATTTTCAGTAAGCGCCACCGACGGGCAGCTGACACAACTATCACCTGTCCTCGTGATCAGGGCGGCTTCAAGAATCTCTCTCGTAGTCTTATCGGCATTCCTATATTATCGGCATTCCTGATCACGAGGACAGGTGATAGTTGTGTCAGCTGCCCGTCGGTGGCGCTTACTGAAAATGAATTGGCCTTTCTTGATGCGGCACGTTTTCATGTGTGATGAGAGGACCTTTTGCATACGGATCTATTTATACCGTTACTTTCCGAAATAAACAATCAGTTGAAAGTTAGCGCTTGTCCTGTTGTCTCTTGCTCGTCCGTGTGTATTAGCGCTATGCCCCGTTTTGAATCTTAAATATTTCTTCTGTTAAAGTGCGGCGCGCGAAATGACCCCTCTGCATCTCCTGCCACGCGGTGGCGTCTGACGCAAGGTGTGGGCGATGTTCTTTTCTTTTTTTCTTTTTCCTTCCACATCACGAGTGGTACAGAAAGGGGCCCCTTTTTTCGTGCGTGTCTCAAAGGCAGCTTCGAAATTGAAAGAAAATGTATTAGCGCTGCGTGATAGAAAACACGCTCAAGCTCCTGCGAGATCTGCATACCGCCAGCGGTAAATGGTGTCTCTAAATAGCTTGCCGTTATTATTCCGGCGCATGCATGGTGTATGGTTGAGTGGTCTAACGCAGGGACCTGCGGAGCGAGGGGTCGCTGGTTCGAACCCCCGGTCGGGTGTGTTGGAATTTTTTTCTTTTTGATTTATTTTTACACATATACATATCCGGGCATGACGGTGACGGCAAAAATCAGCCGAGAATGTCCATAGAATAGCTATCGCAATAAAAGGGCATGAATGGTGCCCCGGAAAATACGTGGCACCAAATTATTGGACGCCTCAGAATTTGGGGAAAGACGAAAATGCGAAGGCGCGGGATGCGTGTGGATTAAGCAAAGCCAGAAATTTATTTTGAGGGTGTAGAGGGAAGGATGGTGGGGGTCCGACACCTCTGTAGGCGTTTTCGTGCGTGTGTTCTTACTTATGCATGTGCATATTTAGCTGCAAAATGTAAACGTTTCGGAGGGTTTGAACCCCCCAAACCACTGCACTGCATACTCCAGTGGTGCGTAGATTGCTACAGTGTTCGCTTTCACTTTCACTTTATTTCCTTAAAGGCCCCATGTGGGGGCATTACATAAGTGGTGGGAGTACAATGAGGAAGCATGACACCCGACCATTCAGGATGAAAAATGAGCTCTTATAGGTTCAGTGAAAGCTTCTGCGTTGGTGATGGCAACGATGACATAGGGATGACGTAGTGGTGGGTTAGATCTGCGGCTATTTCATTGTATCACTCAATAAGGGTTATGGTAACACACTTTATATGTAATTAAAGGAACGCCTGCTGCATTATTCATGGTTGCCAGGAGCAATTTTCTTTGCGATCACTTTGGGATTTGATGATCGTGCTAAATATGCTCACAGATAATAGAACTATCGGTGCAGCTGGTCGAAGTGAGACAAGAATAAATGCTTAGTGTTCTTATATAGTTGTTGGAGTTCTACGTCCCAAAACAACGATATGATTATGAGGCACACCGCAGTGGAGACCCCCGGAAATTTCGACCGCATAGTGTTCATTAACGTGCACCTAAATCTGAGCACATGATCGAACCGCAAGTTTTTCGCCTCCATCAGCAATGCGGCCGCCACGGCTGGTATTCAATACCGTGACCTTCGGGTCAGCATTAGAGCAGCGTAACAACTGCACCCCCACGACGCCTAATGTTTAGACTTCTTGGACGAACCCTTGGTTGTAAAAATCACCAGAGACCGTATTTCAGGCAAATGCCTATATTGTTCCTTGCGTTCCTATCGCCCCACTTCTATATATGAACATGAATGGGGGGATTAGAAGGTTTTTTTTAGTGTTTTTGTAGTGCCTATAAATACCAATTTTCAGCGTTTGTGCCTAAATGCCTATAGGTGCCTATAAATGCCTATTTTAGAAATTTGCGCCAATACAAACACTATTTAACCGCAAATTTTATTTTCGGGTAACCTTTCAGACTATTATACATGTTTACGGACAACACTGACTGTTTCGAACTCTACGGAGTTGAACCTAGACCTCTAGTTCAACGAACTTCCGGAAAACAACCGCTAACAGCAGTGAAGGGGAACGCGCCGGCGAACATACGCTGACACGATGACATATACCGTAGTTGCACGGGCACGCTAGCCTCAGTTACGGCAAGCCTCAGTTCTCTTAAACCACAGTTACATCTAGATAGACGGAAAGTCTAACCTGCTGTTACCCCACTAACGTGGTTACTCCGAACTGAGGTTGACCACCTCAGTTAAGGAATGTTTACGTGGGAAGCAGCGCACTGAGACAAGGCACGAAAAGAACGAAGAAAGACAGGACAACCGCTGCACTCGCAACTAGTTTATTTCGAAGAAAACATGGTTAATTTACAAACATGAAGGCGTACCACGTGTGACCACGACTTTCAAGCTACAACAGTTTCCGGTGATCTTCCAAAAAGACACTTCGCAATCACTTAAAACCACGGATGCTTGGCTGATGCAATTATCTTTTCTTTTAGTGATATGGAAGGCCTCGATCACTTCCCTGGTCAGCTGATCCTTGTGATTGGAAAGTATTTCCGTTTCAGAGAACATCGGCGTGCAACCACACCTCCAAGTGATGTCGTCAAATGTGTGAATATGCATTATTTGTTAGTGATCTCTTGTGTTCAGTAAGCCTTGTGTTAATGCACCGGCCAGTCTGAGATGTGCGCCGAGAAGTTAGTCCGAGATGTGCGCACAGGCCTTTCTGTGATGCAGCCAAAAAAAAGATAGGGATTCTGAAGAAAGTAAAAAGAAATGCGTCTCGATTCCTTATGCGCACAAAAATAGCCCACAATCTTAAGAAGGTTGGCAGCAGGTACGGCTTAAATGTCGTGTTTTCTGCGCCAAACAAACTCGGGAAAATATGTGCCAAGCTGGATCACAAATTGTCGACAAAAAAAGGATCGTTTTCAGTGTAGCATTAAACATGCTTCTCCTTTTGTCGATTGTAGGACAGCAGTTGTTTATTGTTTACCCATGTCATGTGGAAAGTTGTACATCGGTCAGACTGGCCGGTGCATTAACACAAGGCTTACTGAACACAAGAGATCACTAACAAATAATGCATATTCACACATTAGACGACATCACTTGGAGTGTGGTTGCACGCCGATGTTCTCTGAAACGGAAATACTTTCCAATCACAAGGATCAGCTGACCAGGGAAGTGATCGAGGCCTTCCATATCACTAAAAGAAAAGATAATTGCATCAGCCAAGCATCCGTGGTTTTAAGTGATTGCGAAGTGTCTTTTTTGGAAGATCACCGGAAACTGTTGTAGCTTGAAAGTCATGGTCACACGTGGTACGCCTTCATGTTTGTATATTAACCATGTTTTCTTCGAAATAAACTAGTTGCGAGTGCAGCGGTTGTCTTGTCTTTCTTCGTTCTTTTCGTGCCTTGTCTCAGTGCGCTGCTTCCCACGTAAACATGAACTATCACCAACTCGCCCAACTTTCAACTTTACTGAGCTTCAGTTAAGGAAGCTAAATAACAAAATGGCGGTACCCATGTCGGCGGTCGCAGGCAACGTGGCTCCAATGTAGGCCAATGCGCCTTCCCAAAAGCAAGTCAACCGGCCTTTCTCCACAACAGAGATGCTGACACGCGAAACAGTCCGTCAAAACAAACCACGCAGCCTAACACGGCGTCACCAAACGTAACAAGCAACGGATTATCCTGGCTTTCGCCCCAACCGTAAGTTAACGACACCCATAGTTGCGAGATTAGCCCTAATTTATGCCAAAAATTATCAACATACTTGATGAAATACGCTCGCGGACTGCAGCTGCAAGGAGGAATGATACATTGTGTTTGAGAGCATACTTACGAAAACCAGCTGAATGTTTATATTTTGAATCGCGAAATTGAGCGTCACGTGACCTGCTTCACTGACCCAAAGTAAGGACAACTTTTCGCGTGTGACATGTGCCAACTGCAGTTGGCGCTAACTGTAGTTTACTCTTTTAACTGAAGTACGTCGTCAATGAGGTTAGCGTGACCGTGTAACTAGGGTAATAGTGCAAGCGGTTGGCGAATGTGAAACAGCGGAGAGCCGTCAGGGGAAGGAAGAGTGAATATCAAAATAAACAAAAATGCGATGTGCACGCGGCTTTTATATTGTTTGAAATTTACTTCCTAACCTTCTCTTCAATACTTTTCAAGCCTCCAATTTTTACCGAGATAGCACAAAACATATAAATAATGTTTTATAACCGTTTATTCGACACAATAAAAAAAACATGTAGAAGACGTAACGGAATAGAAGCAAAATGTCTAGAAAACATCATATATCTCGTCTAATGTCCGGCTATAAACCGTTTTTAAGCATCTAGAAAACATTTCAAAAACGTCGCAAAAAAAATCCCGTTCTATAAAATGGACTGCAGGTTACCTAAAATATCCAATTGCATTTGCCTTGAAAAGACGATTTCTAGACGTTTTTAAGACGTCATGCAGGATATCTTTTCTTTTTGCTTTTTTGCTTTTGTGCTTGCAATTAGTGCGCATTTATAGGAAGCCTTGTAAGGCATAGAAACACAGTAAACACAAAACGATATATAGCATGCGACTAGATAACATCATACAAAAGAACACATCAGCAAAAGAACTGAAAATATCGCTGTAGTAAAAATGCAGATAAATAGAATTCGACCTTCAAAAAACACAACTTATTTTTTTGAACGATTAATCATTTGCAAAACTGTTGTCAAACAACTAGCTAACAATGTATTATGACAAAACTTAGGATCTGTCACAACCATTCTGCAATACGTAAGCGCTGTCTCTATTAGCTCTACTGAATGAAACTCTAGGATGAAGTGAAGAGAAATTGTCGAAAAGGGAATGTCTCTGAAGGCAACGATTCGACAAGGGGACTAGTTTTCGTCAGGGCCCTGACGAAGACAAGCCTCCATGTTGATACTTTCCCTCGATGCTTTATTTTCCGCTGAACTTTTATCTTGTAAGAAGGAGAGAGAGAAAAGAAGGAATAGAGGATAGCGCCCAGTTTGCTACCCTACTCATGGGGGCGGGAATGAAGAAGTGAAAAATAGAGAGAAAGAGACACATTTTACAACACACACAAAGAGAGGAGCGTATCACAGGTGGTCGCTCAATTCTGTTGCCTTGAAGTTCTGCAGGAGGGCTCGTGTAGTTTTCTGGGCTGATGTGCTGTGAAGCCAGACTCCCAAGATATTTCCTTCAGTGAAATGCCCACCATAAAGTTTCCTGAAGGTACACTAGGGAGTCCGGCGATGGTGTTGAAATTGGGGACAGCGGCACAAGAGATGATCGATAGTCTCTACACAGTTGCGGTTATCGCACACTGATGAATCTGCCACACAAGTCTGGTAGCTGAATGAGTTGAAAGACGCCACACCGAGCCACAGCCAACACAGCATTGTAGGCAGGAAAGTATGCATGCATAAAGCACCTGTTGTATGTTTCCCTTCGCTTCAAAACAATCGTTCAGTAGCTCTGCTTCAGAGCACAGTCAGTGGAAATCGAGTCCAATGTGTTGAAAAGACTAATGAGAAATCAAAACTGTAAAATAATATTTGGCACATCCAGCCAAGCATACGTAATAAAAAAAGAACGTAATTGCCTTGCAAAATCACTGTTGCTGAAGTGTATTGCTCACAAAATGTAACTATAATAACTTTCTCAGAACATACCTCTGTTGGAAGATTTCTCACTGAAAAAATGTTGGCAAAGAACTCTGGCATCATTAGAGAACTGATATTAGACTTTGGAACATAATGTGTTATCTTAGACGTTAGTTAAAATATTTGTGGATGCAGCATCCATGTTTCAAGCTGCGCCCACTAAATAAGCAACTATTTCATGCTTCGAAATGCAGTGTACAAAACTTGTCACAGTCATTATATTCTGGCATCCCTAGAGAGCGTACTAGTTCACCTGAAATGTGCCATGGCTAGCAGAAAATATGAACTGTAAATTACAGCAACATACAATAAAAGGCAGAACTTAACTAATTGTCTCTTGACATCCATTTCTACTCATATGAAAACCTGACAGTCACCCCCTCAAAAAGATGAAAGTCATAATTTAGTTATTGTAGCCTTTGTTTTAAACATCTAGGGCGAGTATTACCTGCAAGAAATGGTAGAAAACGTAATTTCATTATATGCTATAATTCCTCAAGTAGGACAATGTGAAAAGTTGAAACTCGATAACACCATACAGCGACAGAGAGCGCGCATGCTATATTTAACCAGGCACTAGAGACGTACAAGAGAACATATTGGTTCTTTCTAAGAGTTGTCGGTTTTACAGAGAAAGGAGGAGGTTAAAAGAGAAGGGGAAACATAAATCGCAAGTCCGAAAGCACCTTTGACTCTCATGCCGTCAGAAATTCTCAACTAGCATGCAGAAAAGCGTGCCGAGGCTCTCGTTACGTACAGATAGTACTTCGAAATAAACCATGGACTAGTACGCTGTCACTTCAAATATTCTCTTATCCCCCTAACTTTAGTGACACAATGAAGCGGATGACACATGCCGTAACTTCTAACTATGCAGTCTTAGAATTGGGTGCGCAAAGCTTTACGTTAGCGTTCGTCAACACTACGCATGCGTTATACGCTATATACGTACGCACCAAAAGCTATCTTTGCGTACCATATTCTGAAGCTGCCAGCACACGTAGCTGAGGTATATCTTGAAACTACTTCAAGCGGCCAAGTGAAAACATAGCAATTTTACTGAAATTAGGTTCACAAACATAAATATAGTTTCCGCTCATGTTCGTTCGAACGTGAACGGAAACCATGGCCTGCATTTGCGATTGCACAGCTTTATCACGTATGCTGAATAAATACCGCAGTTGCGTGCTGCTCATACGTGTCGCACATGTAACCCGTGATGCAATGCTCGCCACACGCTTTTTCTTTTGTCATGGTTCTCCTATAGTGAGCGCAAATGCAAAAAAAAATGAACCTAGCTTCAAAAAAGGACATACACCTGTGATTTACAGAATCCACAAATACAAAGTAAAGTTATTGCACATCAACGTAACAACTGCCATCCCTCGAGCATAGAAGGAAGAAAGTTACGAGAGCATCCCACGCGCAAGCGAGCGGGATTTTTCCGCAGGGAATTTTACGGGACTAGGCCGAACCGTCAGTCAGCGTAACAGTCGCTCCACAGAGACATACTTGCATTCAGGTCTACCAGTTTCACAAGCTGCGAAGTGTAGTTTCTTCAGAGGTGCGTTCATAGCTTCCAACAATCACGACACAAGCACGAAACAAAGCAATAAAGAGTATGACCAGCGAGCGCGACCGCACATGCGAAATCGACGAGCTTAACTGACATTGTAGAAGCGACAGCCACGCGGATGGATACAAAGTTAGCGCTATGACCTATGTGAAGAAGTCAGACGGTTATCGCTACGAGTAAATTACGTAAAGTTAACTGGTTAACGAACTCCGAAGTCTTCATGATTGCTGACGCAATGTCGACACCACACGGCTTTATCCTTTTGCGCGTGACATTCTTTATCGCAATGAGAGGTGGCGTGTGCAGCCTCGAGTTGATATTTCAATTCGCGGCGGTTTGTGCATTCCCGTGCATGCATGGACCAATTGGCGTGTGATCTGCAGCTCGGTGAGAAAACATCCTATAAAGTGCGCCTTCTAGACGCCACAAACTATGTAATGCGGCTTTTCCGAGACGCTTTTAAAACGTTGAAATTGGTTTAGAACCCAACAAACGTCTTGAAATATCTCTTTACAAGGAGGAGGAGGAGGAAGGAAAGGAATGAAAGGCAGGGTGGTCAACCAGACGCACGTCCGGTTTGCTACCCTGCACTGGGGGGAAGGGACGAAGGGATCAAAGAAAGAAAGGAGAAGGAAGAAAGCAACATCAGTGTACATGTGCGTCTGTCCGTTGCACGGCTACAAGCGGTGGCTTAAACCGGTCGATTTTTAAAAAAATCTCTTTACAAGACGTTGAAGACATAAATGGTCTGAAAAGGAGCGTTTTCTAAACGTAACCAAATGGAGGTGCAATGCGGATTTTCTCTGATATTCTTAAGACGCCAACATTGGTTTATAATCCGTGTTATCCATTTCACCCTAAATTTGACGTTTTCTAGACCATGTCTGCTACCTGGGTACTCGCGGTTTGCGTACTCTAAAGGACGGAAAGAATAATGCCGTAAGAACAGCAGCAATACAGTCACACTGTCCGAAGTTATTAGTTCTAGAAAACTCAAAATACAAGAAAAAATCATCATCAGCAGCCTGACTACGCCCACTGCGGTACTGTGCATTCTGCTGCCGAGTTATACCCGCAAACTTCTTGATCTCATCTGCCCATTTAACTTTCTATCTCCACCTCGCACGTTTGCCTTCCTCTGGAATCCAGTCAGTTACTCTGAGCAATAGACATCGGCAGGGCATGTAGCGCATAGGAAAAATAACCGCTGGCATAGGCGTGCGTGCGGGGGCAGAGGGGTGGTGGTTGTCTCCCCTAGTCACTTAAAAGGGAGGGGGCACAATGTACGCCTCATACTTTGACTTAATAGGGGAGGAGGTCCAGCAAGGAGCAAATCATGCTATACATAACATGCATGTGATGATTTACATGTTAGGACCTGTCATTTATGTTCGTCATACAGTGATGTCAAGCAGTACCAATTTTGGTGTATATCAAGCCAGCGAAACGGTCGCGATCGTGCCATGCAAGTCATGTTGCACATGACATGTCATGATTTCCATATTACCACTTGTCATTTATGTTCGTCATACAGTCACGTCACGCAATACCAACATAGTTGATCAGGACGTCTTGAGGGGCTAGTTGGTTCATTCTATGCAAGTAAATAATTGCGCGAAACTAGAAAGGGACACCACAAAGAAGACACACGAGCAGATCGAGCGCAAACTACCAACTGTTTTATTGACCGCAGAGCGTCACCTAAATAGACCTAACGAACAGAAACTGCGCAGCTGCGCACAACCACACCAAGTGCTAACGCACCTTATTCATCAAAAAAGACATTTCTCCACCATAAAGCGATATCGAAGCCTCGCTTACACAGCTGTTACCTTTATGAAAGGGAAAATTGACAACCACCCGTTTGTAGCACGAAGCCACAAAAAGAATCCGTACGGATTTCTCAGAAAGAAAAGCTTCTTAGTTGCCGAAAAAGCTTCCTGGTTAGCTCAATTGGTAGAGCGACCGCCCCGGAAAGGCGTTGGTCCCGGGTTCGAACCCCGGACCAGGACGAATTTTTCGGCAACTAAGAAGCTTTTCTTTCTGAGAAATCCGTACGGATTTCCTTGTGGCTTCGTGCTACAAACGGGTGGTTGTCAATTTTCCCTTTCATAACCCTTCCGCCACCTTGCGGGATTCCGCAGAACTCATTTGCAATACTTGTGTCCATGTGCTTCGAGTTGTCGATGAATTCGCCCTCGCGCTGCCAATTGCTAGCTTCCTGGTTAGCTCAATTGGTAGAGCGACCGCCCCGGAAAGGCGTTGGTCCCGGGTTCGAACCCCGGACCAGGACGAATTTTTCGGCAACTAAGAAGCTTTTCTTTCTGAGAAATCCGTACGGATTTCCTTGTGGCTTCGTGCTACAAACGGGTGGTTGTCAATTTTCCCTTTCATAACCCTTCCGCCACCTTGCGGGATTCCGCAGAACTCATTTGCAACAGCTGTTACCTTTCTTTTTGGTCACGCACGTGAACACCGGCTGTCTGTCAAAAACGATGAAATGGCTCATTTGCCTGCTCAGTGCGCAGCCTGTGGATGCGAGGCACGATTCAGCAGATCAAGATACTGGGACAAAGCAAAAATACGTGCGTTCGAGAAGTTTTGGAAGCCTTTATGATCAAAAAGAAAGGTAACAGCTGTGTAAGTGAGGCTTCCGTATCGCTTTATGGTGC
Source organism: Rhipicephalus appendiculatus (assembly GCA_030522465.1). Taxonomy (NCBI): domain Eukaryota; kingdom Metazoa; phylum Arthropoda; class Arachnida; order Ixodida; family Ixodidae; genus Rhipicephalus; species Rhipicephalus appendiculatus. The sequence continues at coordinate 17,474 of JALIZH010012591.1, read as the reverse complement.
AGAAATGTTTTTTGATGGATAAGGTGCGTTAGCACTTGGTGTGGTTGTGCGCATCTGCGCAGTTTCTGTTCGGAAGGTCTCTTTAAGTGACGCTCTGCGGTCAATAAAACAGTCGGTAGTTTCCGCTCGATCTGTTCGTGTGTCTTCTTTGTGGTGTCCCTTTCTAGTTTCGCGCAATTATTTACTTGCTTAATCGCAATACCAAATCTGGTGTATATCAAGCTAGCGAAACGGCCGTCAGCGCACCATGAGCGTGGCATGTAAATCATGTTGTACATGACATGCACGTCATGATTTTCATATTACGACTGGTCAATTGTATTGGTCATGCAGAAATGTTTAATCATACCAATTTTTGGATATATCAAGTTAAGGAAACAGCCGTAGGAGCACCATGGCCATGGAGTGTAAACCATACCATTCATGAAAATTTATTCATGGTTTTCATGATATGACCAATCAGTCATGTTCGTCATACAGTCATTTTATGCCATACCAATTTTGGTACAAATCCCATTAACGATAAGGTCTGGAGAGCACAAAGTCGTAGGCGGCTAGATAGACAGATATAATGATAGACAGATACGCTCAAAGTCGCCGAAGTTCGCTGAGAAATGCTTTGCATTTAAAAGTGTTGGAGGGCCCCGTTACGATGTTCACCGACAGGGGAAAAATTGAAGCTGCGTGATTAGACCCGGCCAACACAAGGCATCCCTACCATATGGTGCTTTAGCGGGGTAGCTATCTGGTTCTTAGCTGCTCTTTCCAGCCATGCCGAAAAGAGAGAGACCCAGGAGTGAGTCGATTGGACAATGGACATTCGACTCAACATGCAACCATAAAATGGTGTCACCATCATGGTTTCACCATAAAAGGAAAGACCTTGTTCTCTACGAACCGTGCGGCACGAAGGACAACTTCACGGCTATGTTCAAGTATTGGCGCCTTTGTGCTATCTTGAACAATAACATTTTTTTTGCTTTCCTGTTGTAGGCACAGGTCGCCCCCGTCTTTGTTGTGAAATCATTTGCCTTTATGTAAAAATTCATTGTGCCTAACTTTACGACATCTAAGACCTAGAACGTGTCTTGCCTGCCTATTTTCGGCGCCTAAAATCTTGTTTTGCCTGCTAGTTATGGCGCCTAAAGCACGCCTTTTTTAATGCTTAAATAGACGGCCTCTAATGATGACAAAACCCTCTGCAATGACCTCTCTCATAACCCCGAGGTTGATATCGATGACACAGTGGCCACAATCATTACGGCACCCAGACTAATGAATGCGCTCTCTTTCTAGATCGCGTGGCGGCCGTTATCGCTGATGGGCTGCCATCGATGCCTCCGTTAGCAGTGCGAAGGCTGTGGAGAGATCCAGTGTTCTTGGCGTCACTTGCAGAGCGTGCAGTGTGGGTGGGAGGCATGCTGTTAAATTTTTGACAATGCCGAGCTGCATGATAGTGTGTGGAAACGAGCGAAACGCCATCGTTTCGTTTGAAGTGCCACACACGTCTACGCCCACCATGGACGCGTGGCCTGATGACCCTCCGGACATTGTTGTGGCGACAAATGAACAGCACATGAACAAGCACAATGGCAAGAAAAGGAAGAAAGAGAGAAAAAAACGGCAGATCCCACGCACTGTGGGAATCGGTGTAAAACGAAGCAGCCAGCAAGGAGCAAATTATGGTGTACACTACCAAATTTGGTGTATATTAAGCTAGCGAAACGGCCGTCAGCGCACCATGAGCGTGGCATGTAAATCATGTTGTACATGACATGCACGACATGATTTTCATGTTACCACCTGTCATTTATGTTGGTCATGCAGAAATGTCTTATCTTACCAATTTTTGAATATATCAAGTTAAGAAAACGGCCTCATTAGCACTATGGTCATGGCGTGTAAATCATACTTTTCATGACAAGTTAGTCATGATTTTCATGATATGACCAGTCATTCATCTTCGTCATACAGTCATGTTATGCCATACCAACCTTGGTATAAATCCCCTTAACGATACGGCCAGGAGAGAGAAAATGAATATAGGAAAGGTAGGGAGGTTAACTGCACTGCGCCGTGCTCCCTTAAGGGCTGCAGAAATAAGTGCCTTTTCCTTTCCTCATTCTAACCACTACCACCCACTACGAGAGCGCAAAGTCGTAGGCGGCTAGATAGATCGATACGCTCAAAGTCGCCGAAGTTCGCTAAGAAATGCTACGCATTTAAAAGAAGGAAGGAGAATTATACATCAAGCAACACCAAAGGCGTGAAGGGTGGAAACTCGGGAATGCTGGTAGCACGTAATACGTAAAAACGGCGCGTCAGACAAGGACTGACGAAGATAACACACAGCGCTGACTTTCAGCCGAACCTGTTCTTATATTCACGCCAAAGGTGAATCGGGAAGCTTTCTCCCTTCTCAGTATTTCTGTATGCCGGGTTGTCCGCTGCCCCAAATCTCAGAACAACCTTACAACCTTTCCCCTTCGTCAGCTGCACTAACTTCACTATGTTATGTTCACGTGATACTCTTGAAACGCCTTACGATAATCAAGCTTTGTAATTCTATGTTGCTACCCGAAGTGTTTGCCTGTACGTTCTGTGTCCCTATGCCAGTGGCTGATTTCCGTAGAGCACGTCTTGGCCTCCTTGGTTACGATAACGTCGCTAGGCGTTGCCACATTTAAACACCACTGTGTAACTTTCTCATAAAGCAGGGGTCAGCAACTTTTTTCAGACGGCGGGCCACTTTGCATGAAGCGGACACAGCGGAGGCCGGACGGCAAACCGGGGAGGGTGGGGAGGTCCACGGCAAAGAAAATAAAAGTCGGCGTATAGCCAATACTGTATAAAACTGGAATAGAAATTATGATGATTTTCTGCCCGCTTGTCACAAGGTTGCGATTTACACTCATAAGTTACAGGTGGAAACCCGATTTGAGGTCAAATATGCCATCATCATCATCAGCCTGTCTACGCCCACTGCAGGGCAAAGGCCTCTTCCATGTTTCGCCAATCAACCCAGTCCTGTGCTTTCTGCTGCCACGTTATACCTGCAAACTTCTTAATCTCATCTACCCACCTAATTTTCTGTCTCCCCGCCACGCGTTCGCCATCTCTTGGAATCCAATCTGTTACCCTTAATGACCAGCGGTTATCCTGCCGACGTGCTACGTGCCCGGCCCATATCCATTTCTTCTTCTTGATTTCAACGATGATATCCTTAACCCCCGTTTGTTCCCTGACCCACTCTGCTCTCTTCCTGTCTCTTTAGATTACACCTATCATTTTCCTTTCCATCGCTTGCTGCGTCGTCCTCAGTTTAAGTTGAACCCTCTTTGTAAGTCTCCAGGTTTCTGCTCCGTAGGTAAGTACCGGTAAGATGCAGCTGTTATATATCTTCCTCTTGAGCGATAGTGGTAGACTACCATTCATGATTTGATAATGCTTGCCGAATGAACCCCATTCCATCCTTATTCTTCTAGTTATTTCACTCTCATTGTCCGGCTCCGCGGTTACTACCTGTCCTAAGTAGACGTACTCATTTACAACTTCCAGTGTCTCGCCATCTGTCGCAAAGCGCTGTTCTCTGCCAAGATTGTTCCACATTACTTTAGTTTTATGCATATTAATTTCCAGACCTACTCTTCTACTTTCCGTATCCAGTTCAGTAATCATAAGCTGTAATTCGTCTCCCGCGTTACTCATCAATGCAATGTCATCAGCGAATCGCAGGTTACTGAGATATTCTCCATTAACTCTTAGCCCTAACTCTTCCCAATCTAGGGCCCTGAAAACCTCCTGTAAACACGCGGTGAATAGCATTGGAGAGATCGTGTCTCCCAGCCGTACGCCCTTCTTTATAGGGATTCTGTCGCTTTCTTTTATGGAGGACTATAGTGGCTGTGGATCCGCTGTAGATTTCTTCCATTATGTTTATATAGGCTTCGTCGATGCCCTGATTCCGCAGTGCCTGCATGACTGCTGATGTCTCCACCGAATCAAATGCCTTCTCGTAATCTATGAAGGCTATGTATAGGGGTTGGTTATATTCCGCGCATTTCTCTATCACCTGATTGAAAGTATGAATATGGTCTGTTGTTGAGAAGCCTGTACGAAATCCTGCCTGGTCCTTTGGTTGATTGAACTCTAATGTCGTATTAATTCTGTTAGCAATTACTTTTGTAAATAGCTTGTAGACAAATATGCCATATCTGACCTCAAAGCATCGCTGTAAAACCATCGATATAACATCTAACTGATCGCTCGCGCTCACTTACAGGAGCACATTGGATGACCACTTTTTATTTAATTGCACGATAAAATAGGGCACCTTGGCCGTTTTACGTGGTCCAGGCAGTCATTGCGCCTTAGCAAAGACCGCAATTGAACATGAAGGGAAAAAAGAGTACAGATGCCACAACATGTAGACCATTCTGACACGAGATGTATGACACCATAGAAAGAGTACCCATAACAACACGAAGTTCTTTTACAGGAGCCAGCAATACTCTCTTTTAAGATATATGAAAAAGTACACACGAGCATATACATTAAATATATCTAGAACGAACAAATTCCTTCATTCGACTAGCCAAGATCAAGCGTTTCGAAAACATGCGGTGAGTTCATGGGGAACGCCACGCTACAGCACATACTCATTCTCAAGAGCGCAGTCAACAGATGCTATAGATTTACTGACCACGCGTTGACTACAGTTTCCTTGGTTGGCGTTGTTTCCGGCGCGGCTGTTCAGGGTGATGTTTTTCGTCCGTGTGCCTTATGTGTCTATCGTGCTACTATTGTTGCACGCAGAAGCTGCACCGACATAAAAATAGCTGGGTTGGACTATCCTACAGCGCACTAGACTAACTTACTCGTGCTGCATTTTTATGAGCTCTACACATCTTTGCAATCCGAGCCTTAGCGTTGTCAGAAATAACGGATAGTGCTGCAAGGTTTCGACAGAACAAAAGCTGCTTGTCGATAAAGCTTCGCAGCTGCCTTTACAGCAGCACAATATCAAACTTTAAGTGAACGAATACATAAAAAAAACGATTGGCTTCTGGGTAGACTTCATTCTCTTCGGCAAAGGAAAAGGAATAACGTTCTACCGATAGAATCGCCGATGTTATAAAAAGCGTTATATAACATAATCGGTATGTTTACTGGATATTTCGACGTGCCACCTTAGCACGTCCATATGTTTCGTAACGCAGACATCCGGCTGTGATTGCACTTATTCCTGCCGACAACACTCCGCAATACTCGCCTAGTTTTCTCCGCCTATGTCCTATTTTCAGAATCGCTGGCCTGCTTTGTCTGAAGAGCTTGTTGAGGGTGGCTCAGGTCGGGTGCACTGAGACGGAGCATTATTTCTATCCCCGTTTTCTGAGATTTCCAATTTCCCCAGTCCCACTATACCTAAGGGCAAAGGTGCTTTTGTTATCTGACGTGGTGGCTTGGGCGAGTTGGTAAGACATAATTCACTTAAAAACAGCGCTAAAGACGGAGGACAAGTAAAAGAAGGACACAGACGGCAGCGCCGCCGTCTGTGTCCTTCTTTTACTTGTCCTCCGTCTTTAGCGCTGTTTTTAAGTGAATTTGTTATCTGATCGCGGGACCCAATCAAAATGAACCATGGTATTTATATAAGTAGACTTAATTTCAAACAGCTAGTAGAAGACGAGCGTAGTGCCAGGACAATTTTTTTTAATTTTATTACAGAGAAGCGCTGGTAAATACCAAGCTAATCTTGATAAAACAAGCCTATATGTCGAAGTTTGTAACAGTGGCCAGATGCCAGTTTCACAGTTCGCGATCGGGAAAGTGTTTTGTTGAGCGCCTAGGACTGGAAAACATGAGACTTGAGTCATACATATCTTCGCAGGTGTCTGACACTGATATTTAACGACATTGTTATTCTTTGAGTGGGCTTTGTAATAATGTTTTCATAAAGTCAGGCGCGTTTCTGCAACCGATAGCCGCACCGTTTGGCACCCTTCTCAGCTTTGTAACGTGTAGATATCAAAACTGTGAGGCTACATGCACTGTCCGGGTGACTTTGCTTGGAACATTGCTAATGTTTGTTTCTTCGTTGGAAGCTCTTATATTGAATGATCTTAACGAAAGTGGACTGAAAACTTTCAGCTCAGTATAATCGTCCATTTTTTCGTACATTCTCCTTTCTTGCACAGGACGCCATGAAAATTGAATAAGTTGATGCTGGTGAACAGAATGTCTCAATTTTCTTGCTATACATAACGCAACTATGGAAAACAACTGTATTCAGAGCGGTTGCAGAAACAGCCTGAAAAAAAATGACTCTTGAAATAACACGCTCGCGATCTCAGGTAGAATGATAACAACAATAGCCGCGAAAGTTTACAAATATGGGATTGGTATAATAAAGACTTATGTCAAGTTGGCCCTCGTAAGGCAATCGTACGCATTGGTTCCTTATTCCAATAATTTGCGTAAGCGTGCGGGCAACACGTAGGTACAATCTCTGTGAGTACATTTGTAATATCTGCTTCCTACGAGCACATATATTCATTTCAGTCAACGTTGCATGCCACTCAAACAACCTGAAACGTCTCTGCGTGTGAGCAACGCTGGACGACGTATACGAAATCCTGAACCCAATGCCAATGTCGTCAATATTGGCCTCTCCCCGCCGCTCCTACACACCCTTTTCTTATTTTGCCACGAAATGGCTTCGTCAAGCTATGGATGACGCTTGAAAGTTGACATCCGTATCTGCACTGCATCAATTGCTCTGATAGGCGGGGCGGGGGGGGGGGGGGTCGCCAATTGGTGCAGCAGCTGGGAAGTGTGTTGTGGTGTTTTTGTTCCTGTCTTTCGATATCTGAACCATTTACTCTACGCGTAGAAGTTGTAATGGCGCAAGATCGCGACGAAAGACGCCGAACGACTTCGGAGTGCCAGACTCCCTTCCGTTTACAGAGGGATACAGGAAAATGTGCTATCGTTTGCTCTACTCGGAGGCGCTGAATTGCAAGGCTATTTCTAGCGATAAGGATTTCGTGCGAGGTGCCGCTGCGCTATAACACCAACAGAGACAGAAACTTGACTCCTCCAAACTATATGGTGAGCTCTGGGTGATTTGGGTGCTTTGGGACGAGGAGGTACTCTGTGCGAGAATCGCATGGTTTGTGCCGTGTGTACAATCTCGAAAACGATTTTCCATCGCCGACCTATTCGCAGATGAAGCGCCCAGAAATTGCAAGCTCCCCCCCCCCCCCCTTTTTTTTTTGTTCGTTTATTTTTCTTCTACTCTGCATGTAGGCTTGTGCGAAAATGAATACTCAGATTTCTCTTAGTTTTTCAGTTGAAGCTACGAGCTGTTTACATTTGAATAGAACCAAAGTAAAACACAGAGCGGTTCGAAAATAGCCGTATTCAGAGATATTGTTCCTGATGATGTGCGAGGTGATGTTTCCATCAAGCTTTTGTTAACGTTAAAGGCACCGCGACACAACAGGCTAAACTTCACACAGCACTCACTCAGAGACGTCTTGTACTCTACAGAGTACGTTCCAATTGACAATTGATTTAGCTGCTTCCAGAGTACGTTCGAAAATGTTTTCTAGTACTCTAACGAATCTTCTTAATAAATGCACCTGCAGGGCTGTGATAATAATGCAAGCTCTCTGAAATAGCGAGGCTAGCGACAGGTTCACATGGACGTCTTTTTAAAAGCAGGATGTAGATATCTTTGCAACCCGCGGCGCGCAGCGAAAGCCTTGCTCTCAGGTGTAAATATTCAGCGACACTACGGTGCAGTGCTAAGTGACGATTATGTAACAGACACTGTGGTCTTGCTTTGAGTAGGGTCCTCTAGCGCTACGGATGCTGTACGCCAAGCTTACTATAATGTCGCAATTAGTGTTAAACATCATCATCATCATGATCATCATCATCATCGGGCTGACTACGCCCACTGTAGGGCAAAGGCCTCTCCCTTGTTCCGCCAATCAACCCGGTCCTGTGCCACGTTGTACCCTCAAACTTTTTTATATCATCGGCCCGCCTAACTTTCTCTCTCCGCCTCGCGCATTTCCCTTCTCTTGGAATCCAGTCAGTCAATTACCTTAATCACCAGCGGTTATCCTACCTACGCGCGGCGTGCCCGGCCCATGTCCATTTCTTCTTGATTTCAACTATGATATCCTTCACATGCACCCGTTTGTTCCCTGACCTCTCTTCCTGTCTCTTAAGGTTACACCTCTCATTTTCCTTTCCATCGCTCGCTGCGTCGTCCTCAATATAAGTTGAACCATCTTTTTAAGTCTCCAGGTTCCTACTTCGTAGGTAAGTACCGGTAAGATGCAGCTGTTATATACCTTCCTCTTGAGGGATAGTGGTAGACTACCATTCATGATCTGAGAATGCTTGCCGAATGTGCTCCACCGCATCCTTATTTGTCTGGTTGGACGTGCGTCTGGTTAACCTCCTTGCCTTTCCTTGCATATCTCTCTCTCTCTCGTGGTTCGTCAACTCTTCTATTTATTTGACTCCCGCGGTTACCACCTGTCCTAAGCTGACGTATGCCTTTCCAAATTCCAGTGTCTCGCAACCTATTTTAAAGCGCTGCTCCCTCCCGAGACTGTTGCGCATTATTTTAGTTTCATGTATATTAATTTTCATGCCAACTCTTCTGTTTTGTGTGTCCAATTCAGTAATCATGAGTTGTAACTCATCCCCTGAGTTAGGTACTCATCAATGCAATGTCATCAGTCTTAAACAAGCAGCACATAATAGCGGAAGGGGCAATAGCTTATATTTCAGGGCATAGAACGAGAAGTGCGCCGACCGGCTAGTGCATTCAATGCTTGAAGACAATGCCTTGACTGACATCATCCACTCAATATTCTGGCGGAACAAGATGATTGCTGACCGAAAATAAAGCTGATCCCTAAGGCAACGCCATGTATCAGATCTTACCAAGTCATGTGACTTCAGTTATCGTATTTATGTGCATAATATCCACAGTCGCTGGTACACTAGCTAATGATGGCACGTGTTGCGGAAACGATGGCTTACTCGGCCTAGTCAAGGCTTATGTTGGCTAGGGAAGGCTAACTGATTGTTGATGTTGGCTACCCACGGTCATAGGCAATGCCAACACTTACACTGCTGGCTTTGGTGCCTCGTGAAACGCGAAAATTGACCGTCGGCTTTGGAGGCGGCGGCGTAAACACGTAATACAAAATCATTACGTCAGAACGTCCCCGTATGGCGCCATTATGGCGTCACAAGTCGCCAAAATTTGTGACGTGGTCATGAGGACATTGCGGAGGCACCATGACGTCAAATAGCGTGACGCCCCATGACGGCATCATCACATTACAGTGTCGCTTTGTAAAAGGTGGCCTGATCGCGGAGACAGTGAAAAGCCAGGTGAGGTGCGGAAGATACAGTAAATTATATATACTTCGTTAGTTCTAAACGCATTATCTGTTTTACTGCTGATTCTGTGCAATTACTGCACGCGATAGTGTTGCATTACTATGTAACAATGAAGTCGTATTTCTCTCGTTTTGCTCATTTGCACATTATGTATGCAATTTGCAGTTTAATAGGCATATCTTGTCTGCTAAATAAGGTTTCTTAGATATTTGTACTCCGTATTTTCCTGTACATATCTATGTATCTTTTCAACGTATCTGTACGTAGCCGCTACCTTGTTCTTCGGGACTCCGATGTATGTTAGTTTTTGGTTAATTTAATTACTTACTATTGATTTGAGAAATCAACACTGACATTTTTTGTTCATTGCAAATGTTACAACTGCCGTTTTTTCTTTATATTCCCTGCTGTGCTAGGATTTCCTATGTATTATTTTTTTATCGGAGCTTCAACTACCCTTTGGCTATAGGTCCGAGAAGTGTTTGTTATCAGTATGAAGAATATGAAATTAAAAAATTTTAGATTTTTTTTAAAGCTTGCAATGCCTCCGATCCTGCAGGAAGCTTTTGGAGGGTAGCGGGGTAGCATCAATGCATCGACTGAGTCAAAAAAAAAAAAGAAGGTAGTTTTCGCCTTCGAGTTGTCTTAGCTCTTGGCCAATCCCCCCAGCGTGGGTGTGTGCCACGGTCTAAAGGATCTACTCTACTCTACTCTACTCTAGTCTTAGCTAATGCATGAGCTGTTTCCCTCCAGCATGGGCGACCCTGTGAGTTTCTCATATTCTAGTCACTGAGCTCAGTCACTAGAATATTGACCGAGAGCTCAATTTTGATAAATATTGATGTTCAGCTCACTGTCTATCAACTTTTCGCAATACGCGGTGTTCAGCGTAAGCGCCGTATCTTTTGCAAGTGGCGTCCAGTCACGAGAGGTATTCAAAGTGGCGAGTAATGTATAAGCGTACCCGGAATCTCCTCGGCCTCCTTGAGGTTGACGACGCAGAAAGGGTCGACGATGTCGTGCCTCACCGGCGTCTGCTGCTGATGCGTCGGCGCCTGCAGGTCCGAAGGTTCGTGTCCGCCCGTCTGGCCGTTGTTGGGCAGCAGCTCCACCTGAGAAACGCACATACGTATAGCACACAGACTGTAAGTACATTATTGAATTCTATGGATACATCTATATTGGTACAACAGGAAAACACGCCCAGTAAGACACCTGTGTGACCTACATCTGACGCACAGCCATTAGATTGCGCGCCCAGTCAGTGAAATTTAGCTTTGAGGAGCGTTTCTTGAAGAAGAAGCCCGATGAATATCCATTTCATTGTTTTAACACTTCCAGTTTCAGCTAATTTCGGATCAAATCATATGATGAATGTCAGATCAGGTAATCAAAAAATAGCTTCGTTCATATCCAGGTGATTGCAGACGTACGGCAATCGTACCCGTGAAGGTCAATATGGGGGAATGCCGTCTTCACAATTAATGCTTCCATCGAAAAGTGTGTAAAGAATGTGCACGCTGATTCACTTAGAACTCTGGCTAAAGACAGCACACACTCGCTACTAAGAGTTAGTGGTGTAATAGCGCTAATGTGGTGATGAAGTAATATTAGTTATATGAGTATCGTTGCGACCATGCTTATTGGACAGAGGACCGAACGGTAGACTACCAACAGAAGGAATAAACTGTCGGGTTGGAATTTATGCTCACTACACTCATTGGTTCTGTGCATAATTCCGGTTTGTATACATACCGCATGGAATAGTGCTGTAAGCTTAGCCTAGATTAAGTATACTTTCAATGTGTCAGTACTCCTTTCCAACTCTCGAACTCAACTTTACCTCGCCCAACACATTCATCGCCGTAGCGAGCAACAATGGAAAGAGACAACACTTAAAAATGCCCCCACCTGCCCGAAGGGAATCGTGAGGAAATGCGAATGCATTTCGCGCGCGCTTCACTCCATTTAAATATGGTGGTTGTGGTTCGAAGAAGGAAAAGGCGCCTAATTTCTGCAGCCCGGTCGGGAGCACGGCGCAGCGCCTGTTTTTTTTCTTTTTTCTTCTTTTTTTATATACGTGCGAGCGAGCGGACGGGAGAGTGGGGCGCGGGGAGGAGAGAGAGCGAACGGCGAGAGAAGGAGCGGCGAAGCACTGCACCTACCCTCTCCTACACTCTCTCCACACACGCGGGAGCTCTATGCGAGCGCCCTCACACACCAGAGCGCGCTCTTCCTCTCCACTCACTCTCCGTTACTCCGCCCGCACCACCTGCTCCGGTTGCTAGGGGTGAGGATAAGCGTGCGTGCCCGCAGCTGTTGCTATGGGAGAGGGAGTGAGAGCGGAGAGATGCGGACACCGACGGACGCCTGACATGCCCCGACTAAGAAATGCATTCGCATTTAAAACGACACCTGTTTCAATATTTGTGTGAGACCTGATTGCGTCCGCAAAGCTGCTTTGAACAGACCACTGCGGTACTGTAGTTACGGTGCTCGGCTGCTGACCCGAAAGTCGCGGGTTTGGTCCGGGATGCAATGGCGGAATTCTGATGGAGGCTAAATGCTAAAGGCTTGTATACTGTGCGATGTGAGTGAATGTTAAAGAACACCAGATAGTCAGAATTTCTGGAGCCCTCAAATGAGGCGTGCCTCATAAACCTATAACAGTTTTCACGCGTAAAATTGAAGGTGCTATTATTATTATTATTATTATTATTATTATTATTATTATTATTATTATTATTATTATTATTATTATTATTATTGTTGTTGTTGTTGTTGTCATGAATGTTGAATGTTGCTTTGAGCGTGTAGACTAACCGCTTTTGCGGTTTTGGAAAATTTTATATTTAAAAGCGCGAAGTATTTAAAAAGATCCGAAGTGAAGGAGCTTGGGCGTTAAAACTGTTCTTCATGAAAACAAAAACACGCTGTGGTATCTACATTAGGCCTAACAGAAATATGCGTACACGAATGTTCCTTCTAAAACACCTGCTCGACCACGTTGAAGCTATGAACAAAGTTTGCATTTGACGTACAGTGGGCGTAGGGAGCAAGTGAGGCACAAAATAGAAAAAAAAAGCAGGAAAGTTAAGCAGGTACGGTATTTGCCGTTCTTGCCTGGCGTGGGAAGCAGGGGCTTAAATAAAGTTCTGGAAAGTAGGATTACTGACGGTAGGCAAATCTCGCAAAATTCCCAACTAATGAAGGTCAAAGAGGCCCTCAAACAGTCTTACAAGAGGCTAGGAAGAGAAAGGCGCGTAGCGATACGAAGGCACCTCTCGACTACTTCTTTTTACTTTTACAATTGAAGAACTTAACATTATTTTTCCTGCAGATTGAGATACGTTGACCTTATATGTTCATTTAGAAGCATGCGGAGGGACCCATAAGAAGGCTAAAGATCACAAACAGCGAACAAGAAACCACCTAACTGTGATGCACGGCTCTTCTCAATTTGTGATCACCGTGTCACTTTGTTTAAAATTATGCAGCAAGTACAGGACTACACGTTTAAAACGAAAGACTCTACAATGGAATGGCAGAAATAGCAAAGGATTCTTATCATCCTGGCTGCTTTTGCAGCGTTCTTGTGGGCCACATTTACTCAGAACGCACCAATTAAACGAAGGATTCCGAGTGTTCCCAGCATGATAAAAGAAGTTGGAGAGGAGACAAAGACTCAAGAGAAGGGATTAGAAGAACACAGACGCCGACTACGTACTTCTTCTGATCTGTCCGTTTTTAACATTGTATGCAGGCCAGCTTCTTGTAACACGAATCCGTACCAGCTAGCTTAAATTTGTGCCGTTCTAAGTTCTCAGCATTTCGTTACGAACGCTGCCTCACACGTTGCCGATAGGCAAGACAACACACATAAACACACGAATGATGGCAGTTTCGCATAGTGACGCCAAGCCTGAAAGAAGAGCGGTGCTGGGCGGCCTTCCTTGGTTCTCTTTCTTTTTCTCGATATTCTCTCTCTCTCTCTCTATATATATATATATATAACGCTTCCTCTTTCCTTCTATCTATCTATCTATCTATCTTTCTTTCTCTCTCTCTCTTTCTTTCTTTCTTTCTTTCTTTCGTTCTTTCTTTGACCCTCTTTCACTCATTTCACGTGCTCCACTTCGCCGATCAGAGTTTTCGTATAACACTCGCAGCTGCTGTTCTAGGAAGTGGGACTTGCCCAATTTGTGTGGCGCATACCCACGTAAGGATTTTCGTTTGCGGTGGACAGATTACGGCCGGCTTAATGAGCTCCACTGTTAAAAAACACGAACACGTCGGGATGAGAGGCCGCCCACGAGGATTAGCGTGCAATACCAACGATAGAGGCCAAGAAGAAGTTGTCGTTATGAAAGCGCTTGACTGCACACGAACGCTTCACGTCTGGTCTCACCTGGAGCAGTTTGACGCGAACGAAACCCAGTCCCGTCATGGCAGCTTCTCGTCCAACGGCTTCCTTTCGTCCCGCACCGGGTCGTTCGTCGCCTCTCAGCGGCTGTGACGCCCTACGCTCCGAGGCCTCTTCGTCGGTGGCAGCATCCGCAGGCAAAGACGCGACACTGGTGGCACTCGAGCGGCGACTGCTCGCTTCGCTGCTGCTGGCGCTGCCCGCTCGGCTACTCCCGGAGGACACCGAGCCTGCGTCGATGCGGCGAGAGAGAAGCAAAGAGAGAAATTGAAACATCGTAAAAAAACTTGAACCAGTACGTTACATATTTCGATTCGTGTTGTGATGCATGCATATTGAAATTTCTTTGGCATAACCACATGCATATATTGAAGCAAGCCATGTTGTTGGGCCAGTCGGTTTATGGTTTTCAAAACGGTTTCAACTGCGCGAAGAAGACAGGACGAAAACAGGACCACACACACACACACAAACACACAGAAACACACACACACACACGAACGCACGCACGCACACACACACACACACACGCACGCACGCACGCACGCACACACACACACACACACACGCACGCACGCACACACACACGCACGCACGCACTCACACACACGCACACACGCACGCGCGCGCACACACACACACACACGCACGCACGCACAATCTAGTCCAGGGTTCGACGGAACACCGTCTGGCGAGGTGCATACATTTCTTGCTAATAAACGAAAACTTTTCAAAGTTGCAACAAAAACTTTTGGGAATGTTCGTTTATTAGCCACAAACACTATATACACTATATGTACACAATATGTGTACGCTATATGTACACTATACGCTATACGTACACAGTCTGCGATTGTGTACATATACTGTATGAGGTTGCGCTAAAGAAACTTTATGGTATAAAGAAACCACATACATATAGAAATCATGAGTGGTCGTTTACCACTATCCGTCCAGAGAATGGTACATAAGTGCTGCATCTTACAGGTACTTTCTTACGGAGCAGAAACCTGGACACTTACAAAGAGGGTTCAGCTTATATTGAGGACGACGCAGCGGGCAATACATAAGAAAATGATATGCGTTACCTTAAGAGGCAAGAACAGACCAGAGTGGGTTAGGTAATAAACTAGTGTTAAGGACATTAGTCCAAATCAAGATGAAGAAATGGGCATGGGTAGGGCATGTTGCACGTAGTCAAGATAACCGCTGGTCATTAAGAGTAACAAATGGATTCCTAGAGAAGGCTGACTTGAGAGGAGACAGAAAGTTAGGTGGGCCGATCAGATTAGGCAGCAAGCACATGACCGGGTTGATTGGCGGAACATGGGAGAGGCCTTTGCCCAAACGTAGGACAATTGCCCAAACGGTCTTCAGCGCAGCAAGCATTGAATGTGTACTTAAGCTTTTTGTGGACAAGCAGTCCTGTGAAGTCAGGCTTTGAATAGGGTCCGTGTAGTACACTGTATGTGTGTCCTAGCTCTTCTCTTTTCTTTCAGCGAAGGTGCATGTGGGTAGGGTTCCATGTACTGTTCGTGTGCGTCAACAAAAGCGTCCGCGCTTTCATTACGCGCCCGGCTAGCTTCCTCCTGCTACCCTAGCTGGCGGTAGTTGCCCACTGTACAGAACAACACTTTATGAAAAAAAAGGTGTGTGTGACTCTTTTCGGATAGTCCAGACTTGTCACGTATATGACTCTCTTTAAAGATGCACGTTAACTCCCTTGTGGGTCACGCAACTCCCCGAAGAGAGTACAATGATCTCCAAAGAGAGTTTACATGCCTCCTTAAAGAGAGTGATATACGTGACAAGTCTGGACTCTGAAAAAATAGTCAAATGACTTTTTTTTCTTAGAGGTGAAAAACTAGCAGTTGTTCCGTGTAAGAATACAACCGATGAGCGAAGCTCCTTGGAAATGGGACGCACGTGGCGTTCGGAGCGCGCGGCGTTTCATTGTCCAGGCAACGGAACAGCCACTGGGCAGACGATAATAGGGTGAAGCGATGGTTTCACGCGTTCGCCGGTTTGAGGGGAAAGGGCAGAGTCGAAGAAAGAGGGAGAGGGAGACTAATCTGCCTCCGTTTCGCATGCGTTCGTATACTCGCGATTTGCGCATCGTGCAGACGTCATCCGCGTTCAAGCGCTCATAAAGCTCATTTATCCTCCCGCGGAGGGGGAGACGCTACAGCTGACACCGTGTCAGGGAGCTTCAACGGCTATGGCGACGGCGGGGTGCCGGCCTAAGGAACTTTGCTCCTAATAAACGAAATGAATCCAGCAGCTGTCTAGTAGCACACAACGGTAGCACTCTACTTTGCTACGACCCAGAGCAACTATGAGCAACCTATTCATTGCACTGCTATGAGGTAAGACGAAGGAAACAGCAATGGGACTGTCGATGGCACCGGCGCGCAGTAAACACCCGTGAAGGCCGTGAACGATACGCAAAGCGCATGTGGCAAGCCAGACAAAAGGACGAAGGTCGTGTCTATGTGAAATTTGACTTGACTATGGGAACTATACATCTTCCACAAGTGTACTGCACCATGTCACCAGCGTAAAGGGAATGACGGCTGGCAGGGAGAGTGTAGCCATATCGCTACCGCCAATAAGAAAAGGCTAAGGAAGAACACGAGATATAAACGGAATGTAACAAGAAACCAATGCAGTCGCATTGTCGGCATAAAAACTTTACATGTAGTACACGCCATGGACGGCTGTGCGTAACTTTTGTTACGATGACCACAGATGAAGAAGATAAATGAGTTCGTACCTTTGTTCAGAATTCTGTGTCACCTCATTGTCGACAGCTTCTCCGGACATTCACCTTCACAGACTGGAAATGCTTGAGAGTTCTTGTAGTGTCTCTATTCAACATTTTCATTCCCTTACTTCCTTTTCCCAGTACGAGGTAGTAAGCCGTTCTAAGAACCAACTAGCGTGCCTGTCTTTCCATATATTGCTACTCCTCTTGAGTGCACAATGTATATGCTGTATGTGCGTGTTCGTGTGTGTGTACGTGTGTGTGTGTGTGACTTTCTGCGGGCAAACGCGACGGTGCTTCATCAAATCAGTGATGTCGCAGTGCTTCCTTACAATATTGCACGGTTCCATCTTTGTTGCCTATTTGTTCACGTTCTCCTGTTCTCCGTCCACCCATTTTTGGCCAGACAGCGTATTTGGCCAGACAAACAATCCTCCGGCCAATCTGTAGGCGTATGATCTGATTAGTTTTCCTATTTCCTACAATCACGCAAAATAGAACACGAACTAATTTGAACAGTCCCACTACACAAACACAGCTCCACATGATAACGTCCAGCGTAACTCATTGCTAGATGCGAAAGTTCTCTGTGTCGAGCTAATGCGGAGTTCCGATGTTGTGAGTAATCACTGGTTAAAATTATTTATTACTGTTTTCAAACGTTTTGACAACTTCTATGAGGATCCAGTAAACCTTTAGCTGCCGCCGAAAAATGCAGCGTGGTGCTGGAGGTCTTCACCAAAGCTTTAGGCTCGCAGTAAAGTTTATCCGTGGTTATTTGCACTTATTGCGATGCGCTTATTCTCTAGATGGCGACCTGTGTCACGGGTGCGTGAATATCACAGTTTCTGAATA